>JACFYI010001187.1:504610-519466 GCA_014898755.1 Handroanthus guayacan
GTCGTGCTATATGTGATGTCGAAATGGAATCATTGCACGTTTTATAAAAATTGTTCGGTAAATTTAAATCAAGGAAATCTCGAGTGTTACAACGAAGATCTAGATAAATTTGTTAAGTCTTTCAATACGTGTTTTCATGTTATGTATTACCACTCTTCTCAACAAAAGGAAATACAAAGAGTTAAAAGCAATGTTTTCAAATTATTTTTACTAATTTAAGGAGAATATCCTGTGAATGTGCTAAGCCATGCTTTTAAAAACTGGCTCGGATTGGCCATTCAACAAGTTCGATCGAGAATCAGTAGATTTTTATTTTTGATGGGATAAAACACTAATTGTTATGAAAATTGGTGTGAATCAGTCAAAATCAATTAGAAATCAAGGAGATCGATTTATTATTTAATTGGTTTTTTCGTTTTTTTTTTCCTTTTTTAACTTTTCACTTACATTTGATTATTTTAATTAATATTTTGAATATTTTGATAAAATACTACTCATGGAAAATATAACAACATATGTGTTAGATTCTTTTTCTTGTAATTCTAAATTTTTATAATATTCATAGTAAAACATATATTATATTTATATTAAATATATTTATGAAGTGATATCTGTTGAACTAGTAGTTAAATCGATAAAACTGGTTAAATTGGTTGAACATGTCAAACTTAAAATCAGTAGGATCATATTTTATATTATTATACATTTTTCTATAATAATACAATGATATAAATTATATATTTATATTATAATTTATGAATTTTAGTAATATTTCGGAAAAAAATTGAATTTTGAATGAATTAATATTTAATTTTACTTTTGAAAATAATAAATAAATTGAAAATAGAGCTCAACGTAGCCAAAGGGCTCCAATATAATTATTGGAAGATCATGTGTTCATCACAACACAATACAATCATCATAAGATGAAACTCATCCAAATGTTAACCAATCAACATGGGATTTGTGTGCATCATTTTCACCAACCCCACCTAATAATTGATCTTGACAACTAATTTAATCCTACTAATTAAACCTTTTCATGACATATTCGCATGATGTGGAGCTAGGCATGCCAATTAATAATAATAATAATAATAATAATAACAGTTGGTAGCCACTCGTGCAGACTCGATGTATGTACATAAAATAAACAGAATATAATTTGTACTTGTACATAATAAGTCTAATTCATACACGTATTGAATAACTAAAATATATAATTAACCGGAGTAAATTACCATTAATACTTAGAAACTAAACACAAAAACATATTTAATAGGGACTAACACTTTATTAAAAGGTATAGATATAACATAATATAAACAATAAATTAACAGGTCCGATGGTTATTGGATTAAGTTATGTTAAAGGTCTCTTAAAAAATATACATAAAAACATACCACATGTAGGACTCGTATATTTAAGAAAGGTATGGATGATAATAATAAAAAAAAAAAGAATTAATTTAGTATTGGCTGAAGCTTACTCTTGCTAGTGGATGCGTCTACAATCGTTATATGTGACTTGAGTCATAGTCACATCATTTTCTAAATTCAACATCTATACTGTTTGAAAGTTCAGAAAGTTCAAATTAATAACTTTGGTCATACTTGACATATACTAAATTTATTATTTTAATACATGCGATGGCAACCAGTATTAGAACTCTTTTACTACATGTAATACGGGTTAGTTCCCCTTGTTTACTTTCAATTTTGCTGCTTCTTAATACACAGATTAGGGATTACGCATCAATTGCTCACTAAGACGGTTCTAAAAAAAAAATTTAAAAAAAGCATTAGAGTTCTAGTAACTAATTTTAACATGTATCAAACTTGATTCTACAAGCAAAACCCATATATGAAATACACGACAATATGTGAAAGTGAAGCATTATCTTTCTTTCAAGGGATAATAGTTTTAATAATAAAAGGAATTAATGTTAGCATAGAATAAGCATTCCCATCGTGGTTTGGACACATTGACAATTGAGCTGGTGGATGAGACTAAATGTTCTAATAACATCGCTATCTAAATTTAACATCGTTGAATTAATATAAATCACACAAGTCCTATATAAAAGTGACTGATAGTACGACATATGCTTTACTGTAATCATATGCATCAATCGCTTTAACGTATACAATGACAACATTCTAATCTTCTGAGAGTAGAAAAATCCCTTTTCGAGTTGGTTATTTTATTCAATATTTTTGTATCTTATAAAGAGTTTGGAAGGGATATTATGATTTCTAAATATAACTTTATATTAGTGAATATAATGTCCTATGCTAACTTTATGCTTGGAATGATCACTTTCAATTAAAAGAGCCAATAGGAGAAGGGAAAAAAGTAATTAATCTTTTTAACAAAAAATAAAATAAAATAAAATAAGATGTGGACCAAAGTGAATGACTGTATTTTGTGAGAAGGAAGGGCAAATCAGTGATATTAAATTATACAAAGGTTATATATTCGCCGCCACAGCCATAATAATTGGAACACTATTATTAATTATTTGGTCAAATGTTCATTCAACTGTTATATATAAATGGGAAAAAAATACCAAAGCTACACGTTATGATACGTATGAGATATAATTAATTATCATGCATATTCTATTTGTTTCCAAATAAATATTACATTTGCTTTTATTTTTATTTTTATTTTTATTTTTTTTTGAAAGAGGAACAAGGCTGGTTTCTCGACTATCTCTATGGGATTCGACTTATTTATTTGAATATAGGAGAACTTATCATCAAGCTATCTAATCCTTTCTATTTTTTATTTTTATATCAATTATAACATACTCGATGTGTGTGCTTAATTATTTAAATATTTGAGCTTGAGTTTATTAAATAGAATGACAGGATTGAAAAATAAATTTGGAGAAAAGAAAATAGGAAAGAAAAAATTATAATTACAGAAAAAAATAAAAGAAAAATAAATATGAAAAAAGGTAAGTCTAAAAAAAGCTATTAATTTTATCATAATCATTTCCAACTACTTTGTCATTATCTTTTAAATTACATAAGGTTAATTTCATCAATTCAAAAAATATACTAAAATTATCTACATAAGGATTTGATGCTTTAATAAAAAGTATAGATCATATGAGGTCGGATTATTATTTTTTTTTTTAAAACTATTTTTCACTAAGTTTCTAAAATTCAAAATCCATAAAGGAATATTGATCTGCAACAACTCATCTATCGAATCAACTAATCTTGATAAGTAGAATGTTGTGGAATAATTATTGCAAAATCCTTATATGAGAAGTGAGGCTACTTATTTTAATTTCGTAAAATTTTCAAGTTATAGTATTTGATATTTTAGTTATTTAATAATACTTAATTTTTTAGTGAAACTACTCGGAATTATTAATTATTCAATGTAGGAAAGTTAGCATAGTTGAGTAGGTTAACAACACTTACGAGGGATCGTTTATTCTGGAACAAATGTACGTAGCATATTGTATTAAGATTGATAGGTTTTATGAATTTATTGTCACTTTCACCATTTCCATATTGACACCTTTGTGCAAGGTGTGACTTGAGAGAAATAATTTTATTATTTTTAATTTTCTTTTAATTTTTTTTTAATAGTAAGTATAAGGAGTATTGAATAGTGACAGATACATGCACCTTTCTTATAAGAAGGCGAGACTTGTGAGGGACCATTAAAATTAAACTTTAAGATTATATTTTGACAAAAAAATTCAGAATTTGAGAACGAATTCGAGCTCACATAATTAAGAATAATCGTATTTTAAGTCTAATAACTTTAAATTTAGACGTTAACATATTGCTAAAAAATTGAAGTCCATAATCTTTCTTTTACTACCAGACTTAGTATTATTATTTAAGAATCATAGACAATTTTACATTATGCTATTCGTGCAGATTCTTATCAAAATATCTTCTACAAAATAGGAAAATTGAAAGGTGTAATAAATGGATGAATGCTCAAAAAATGTTTCACCAATTAAATATTATTATGAGCCTAACATAAAGTTATCCCTAATTATAATATAAATATATAATCCATGCATATTATAGTATAATTAACATACCTACTTTTGCTAATATTTAATAATATGTATGTGAAGAATATTATAGACGGGTAAGCATGCTTTCATCCACGTCTTTGTAGCAAAAGAGATGCCACGTCGGCAATCCATTTGATATCTATATATTAATTTATAAGGAGTGTATAAATGGATATGGAAGTTAAAGAAGTTCCTTAAGCAGTTATCTCCTAACTATAGCTTGCAGATATGTCCTCGAAGAAAATAGTAGCTGAGAATTATACCCCACCGGAGAAGCCGCCGGCGGTGGTGGTGAGAGAGTACGAAGAAGCCCGAGACAAGGTGGCTGTGGTGGACCTGGAGCGGCGGTGTGAGGTAGGGCAACCCGGCCACCCGACCCTTGTCACCGACCTCATGGGTGACCCTATTGCGCGAGTCCGGAACTTCAACTCTCACGTTATGATGGTAATTAAGAACTTATTCTAATTAAATTGATTCAAGTTTCAATTTTAACTTTATTTTGTTGTTATTCTTTATATTAAAGATAATTATCAAGTATTTTCTTTAAAAGAAGTTTCATGCAAATTCATTTTATCTCATGGACTTTTAAGTTTATAAGTATTGTGTTTACACGTAATGAAATGCACGTAAATTAACTTAGATATAAACTTATAGTTTAGTATAGGATTATTCTTCTCATTAATCTACATATTGAACTTGATATAATGTGTTGATGAATGTACAGGTTGCTGAGTATGGAGATGGAAGAGAAATCGTGGGAGTTGTTAGGGGTTGCATAAAAACAGTCTCAGTTGGAAGGAGATGCCCAAGAACTCAACTTCCAATCTATAAAAAGTTGGCCTATATTCTTGGCCTACGCATCTCATCGTCCCATAGGTCGACCTAATCTTCTTCTTCTTTTCATATACATGATAGTACAATCATCGTTAATTAAGCATTGCTCATTCTTTGTTTATTTACTCGACTTAATCTTCATGCAGACGTTTGGGTATTGCCACAAAACTCGTTCAAGAAATAGAAAGTTGGAGTAGAAAAAATGGTGCAGAATACGCGTACATGGCCACTGAATCCAACAATAGACCTTCTTTGAATTTGTTCACCAAAAAATGCAATTATGTAAAGTTTAGAAATCCCACGGTTTTGGTGCAACCGATTCACCTTCATCCCAAGCCAATACCCTTAGACATTGCCATTATCCATCTTTCTTCGGAACTGGCTGCTACAATATATCGCCGTGTATTTTTCTCATCAGAATTCTTTCCTGAAGACATCGATATTTTACTAAATAAAAATCTTAGTTTGGGTACTTTTATAGCCTTACCAAGGGAAACTGTCCCAAAATGGAGGCTCGAGACTGGGATTTTACCAGATTCTTTCGCAATACTTAGTGTATGGAACACTAAGGAAGTTTTTAGGTTGCAAGTCAAGGGAGTCTCGGTATTAACAAAAGTTGCTTGTTTAGGAACTAGGGTTTTTGATGCCATGTTTCCATGGCTAAAGATCCCATCCATACCAAATTTTAGCGAGAATTTTGGGTTTTATTTTTTGTATGGGCTCCATATGGAAGGTAAAAATGGACCACGACTTATGAAAACTTTGTGCAAATTTGCATATAATATGGGAAGAGAAGACGAAGATTGTAGGGTTTTAGTGGCTGAAGTCGGAAAAATGGACCCCATAAGAGAGGCGATCCCACATTGGAAGAAGTTTTCCTGGGACGAGGATGTTTGGTGCATAAAGAAACTTGAAGAGAAAAATTCTGAGCATTGGTACAAATCTCAGGAACCTTCTCCAGTTATGTTTGTTGATCCAAGGGATCTTTAACTCATCTAGAGTTACAAGTTTTTAATTTTTCATCTGTTCTTTTTCATTCTTTGAAGGTTTTCAAATGCACCAAGTGTGTGTTGGGATGTCACTTGTCATATGTACCCTAGGACAAGAATTTGTGTCTTTGAAGTCATTGTTGGGGAGAAATTTTTCCAAGCGTAACATCTTGATAGAAGGAAGAGTATGAATTCTTCATGATCATAGTTAACCTTAGATTAGGACATTTTGTGATTGCCACTTTTTATGGCTACATGAAGCCAATTAGTGATAAAAGATTTAGATTTCTCATTTGATTGGTTACAATTGTATCATTCCATGCATCCACTATTTGGTAACGTCCATTATTTTGGAAAATGTGAACCTTTTCTATTTTTTGCGGCTATTGTTATTTTATAGCTATGTTTATCTTCAATGATTTATTATTACGACTAATCACATATTCCATAATAATAAGTCTAATTAAGTCTAATTAATGCTAAAAAAATAATTTTTAGAGGTACAGATTCATGTAATTAACTTAGATTGAAAAAGTAAAATTTTTCTCTATCATTAATAGATTCACCTAAAAGATACTTACAACAATTAAATGTCGCAATAGAAAGAAAATTCCTTGCCTCTCGTATTGTTTTGCTTGGACTTTTATAAAAAAAAGGGTATTTTTTGTATTTTATATTTTATTATAGCAAATTAATTATTAGAGTTAATTGGTAATCATATCACTATTTTTTTGGTATAAAACTTTATTTTGCATATATGGAAAGGATAATGCATTTTACAATAAAGTAATTTCTTGTCATTTTCATTTGTCAAACTAGATGTTTCCATTTTTCTCTTCCTTTGACATTTGTAGTAGTTAAGTGGACCAACCCTTGTCTTAACATATGGATAACAATGTATTTATACTTCACAAGAATTACCCTTACTAAGATTTGTCTCCTATGTGTTCATTATTTTTCATCAAAAGTGACCTAAAAGAGTTACACCTAGGCATACAAATTACATCAATGGAGAAATTAAGAGGTAGGTAAACTACAACTATCCTAGAAGTACTAAACAATTCGTTTTATGAAAATTCAACTTTAGAAAAACACAAATTTTTCTTCTCTTACTTATCGATCTATTTCGTGTAAAAATTTGTGGCCCACATATATAATGTATATAGTATTATCTGATTAATATAAAACTTATTTAATAGGATGGTTGAGTGATTGAGAGAATATAACTCTATCACGAACTGTTTTAGAAAGTGATATTAAAGAGTTGTAACTTATTAGAAAAGTAGTCACCTCATCGCGAGTTACAATTTAAAGGTTTGTGACTATTTGAATTACGTCATTGGGTTTTGATCCCTAACTGATGTATTCAAGAACAAATTTTGCATCCTCGTGAAACTTTAGGTTAAGAGACTCATAACTAAACTTGTGGCTATCACCACAAGAAGAAATGAATATTAATTAGGGCTATGGCTGGAAATTACTAAATTAGTTGTATTTTGCTTCCATTACCATATCAAGTTTATACGAAAAAAGATGTACATGTATGCTATTAGTTAGTTAGTTAGTTAGCATGCAAAAATTTCTTACATTCCGGTATTATACATTTTGAATTTCTATTTCATGTAGGTTTATATATATATATTTATAACATCATGTCGAAATTATAACATTAGTAGTAAAAACTTAGGTAACAATATGAAAATTGTCAAAATATATGTATTAAATGTTAATGCCTTCATTTTGCCATTAATGATGTTATTTGAGCGACAAATTTTTGTTTTGTCAAAATATCGATTAACATTGACAAAAAGTGGTGCTTTTTGTTATTACTATTGACAATTAATGACATAAATATAATGATTTTGATTGTCATTAGGCTATCAACAAATCATCAATAAAAATTTAATTTCAATTTTTATCATTATCAAGTTTATTAAGATCATTATTGTTACAAAATAAAAAATTTTGTCGCTTATTATATATAATTAGAGACTAACTTATGTTGTCGCGAATTTATTCATTTCTTATAATGCATTTCATATTTGTATATAATTGCATGATAAGTACATATTTAAATATGTATATTAAAAATATATAATAATCATGTCACGTTGGCATGATAAATGAGCTTTGCTAATTGGCAATTAAGTCTTTAAAACGAATCATTAGCGTGCCATCATTGCATCATTGCGTCCCTACTTAAAGATATTAACTTTTGTCAAAGAAAAAGTTTCTTATCCTTTCGGCCAAAGAACCAAACCAACTAAATATTAATTTAATTAACTTTAATTAATTATGCTAATAATTCTTAATTAAATAATAATTAAGAATCTAGCAACGTGTTAACTTTTAGCTTTAACACCTATCATCGCCCTCTAATCCTTAGTTTATTTTTCCCCAAAGATTGCGGCCATATTTTCAGCAGTCCAAAGTCCATGTGACAATTATATTTTTAATTTTGATATTTAAATATTTTAATGTAATCTTCTTTTGCTGCTTAGTGGAATTTAATATTTGTTCTTCATAATGATCGATGTTAAGTGTGCACACGATAGGTTCTTTCATTATGGTAATGACATTGAAATGTGTGAATAGGAGAGGTGTGGGGTTGATTCCCTCGGACTTTTGTCTACCGCATAATTGTTAATTAATTTAGAGAATTTTGTATAGTGTTTAGCAAGTATTTGATCTTTAAATGTAGTAATATAATAATATTGATGTGATGATTTGAATGTGGCTGCTCCTCTCTTTAATTAGAAAAAAAAAATAATAATAATAAGTCTATGTAGATCTTAAAATTTGCTAGGGTTGTGGTGATGGGTGTGGATAATATTGGAAATTTAAGAATACAGTAGCCTAAGTCATACGAGAATATTCTTTTCTTAGAATAATAATTTTCTTTGTTATTGTATTGAAATTAGTAGTGATAATTTTCATACAACACGCAAGACAACATGGGTCTACACATTATTATTGCATTTAGATTGAGGGTTAATTATTGGGTCTTGGCGATATTGGGTCGATCTAGAAGCAATACAAATTTATAGTCAGGTTTGAGTTAGGTTCTTGATAACATGATAAATATGATAATTTTATTATGTAATTTGTCAACTCGAAGCAAATTCATTTTAGTGTACTTGTTATTAATTTTATTTTAGATTGGATTATGGATTGATGAGTTAGTGAGTTGATCTATTTTATTTTCGTGTCGACACAAATTGACGTAGAAATTTTTATGTAAGCTTAGATTGCAACATATTGGGTTGAACAAATATTGTAGTATTCATACCTCAGTTCTACATAAGCCAACCTAACACATAGCGAGTGTCTTCCTTAATCGAAATACAACAAATATGTTTCTCAAATAAAATAAGAAGCACAATTCTAATTACAAAATATAGAATTTATAACTAGACAAAAATGATAATTATGTCAATGAGAATGCTTGTAAATTTTCAATATCTAAAATAGGAAGTGATTTGGGTTCATATGGATCCAATCTCCAACAATTTTCAATATCTATGACTCTTATGACAACCATATGACATATAGAGGACTTGAGATTTTGAAAAGCTGCAACATTTAAAAGCCAATATTCTCAATAATCGTGACTTTATGAAACCATCCATCACAAACTAACAAGGTAACATGATCGCGAGTCCTCTTACCTCTTGGATTTTTTTTTTCTTTAAAAAAAAAAAAAAGAAACAAATGTGTTAGTCACACTTCTATTATAAACTCATTTGAGATTTTTATATTTTTCAATGTGAGACAATATATGTTTTCTTTATTCAGGCAACTCAGAGGAATTTCTCCCGAAAAAAAAAAAGAAAAAAAACTCAAAGGAATTTCTCCCGATCGAAAAAGACTTGGTCTTGAAAAAATCTAACTCTATCTATGATCATTCTTGAAGTTTAATCGTAATCGAGTCTTTGAGGGTATAAGATGTGCCAGTATGTAAAAGCTCCGGCGGCAATTCACAAAGAGAATAAATGATCTATTCATCTTTAAAGGTTTTGAGCAACAAGTTTAAAAAACAAGTAATATCAGATTCACTGTGAAGACAAATTCGGACTACTCAGTTAATTTATATGGAAAATCCCAATGCATATAATTAAGCATAAAAGAGAGTGGCTCGCCTCTATTTTTCTCTTATATATATATATTGAAACCAAAAAAAAAAAAAAAAAGAAAAAGTAGTATTTTGTCCAGCAAATTTTTTTTTTTACTCAAAATTACCAAAAATAAACAAGAAATAAGTCACAACGTTTCGAAGAACTCGTCAAATTAGAGCTTGATTAGTGGAGAAAATTATAAGTATATAATGCAATTATATTTTATTTCGAAATATATATTTGATATTTATGCCTAAATTTTTCAATGAATATGTTTTACTAATTAGAAAATATAGAAAATCAGCTTTAATTGAAGCCATCAAATTAATATCTTTGATTTAGTTACAAAGTCAAAATTGAATTAAAAACGAGTAAAGGTTGGGTAATTCATAATTGCGCTCGAATAATGTTAATTTATATTATTAAAAATTCTTATTATAGCTTTAAATATATGTATGTATGAATAATTAATTAAAAGATCTTTATTTTCCCTATAAAATTTTAATCCTTAATGCATTTCGTGTTGTACTTAAAAATAATTTCGTCATAATAAACATTTATATATTTTTAAAATTTGAACTATAATATACATAAGTATCAAAGGAATATTGGAATATAAAAATTATAAATCTTGATTTAGAAACTATTACGTACTAATTTTTCAGAATTGTCTCTCTATTATGTCGTAATCACAAATTAAAATACATAGCGATGGGTTCAATGTTTTTCATAATTTGAAAGTACAATATTATATGCCAAAAAATAATACGAATTCAACAATGAATTCTATAATAACTAGATTTCCTTTGCTAATTAATAATTGTAAAAAAAAATCAATAAATTTAATTAAGATGTTATTATTAAAAATGATAGCTATTCCCTTCATTAATATATTTTAGATTTTCTTTTAAAGTGAGGTCTATTACATGAGGTTATAGTATGAAAAGCTAATTACGCACAATAAACAGAATCAAATCTTTAATTAAGCATATCGCAAACATTTAAATTTCATTAAAAAAAAAAGGAAAAGAAAATTGAGTTTAGACATGGTACCCACAACTTTTATATGACAACTGTTGACTTAGAATATATGATGTAAACCAAAAATTATCTTATAGAAATAAATAGACTACACTATAAAAATAAACTATACTGTCTTTGCTAATACAATATAAATGCTCTCTCTCCATTTCAATTAAAGTTTTCTGTTTTTAAGCTTTTTTAGGATGAGCTTTTTATAATTCATGCGCCCCTCATCTGAATAGTCATGTTGCTAATCCATGATTGCAACTCTTCTCAGCAAATACATACATTCTGACCTCAGTGACTTAGCTATCAACACTTGAGCTATCAACGCTTGACTTCATATCGTTGCAACTTGTCCTGTAAGTTAGTCGTGCTTCTACTTTTACCATCATTTCCAGTCCTCCTTAAGGTAGTGCCCTTTTCATACTTGGGCCAAACTTGTGCGACACTATCAGCAATTTCTTGGTTGGACTTGAGATTTTAGATCTACAAAAAAGTTTATCCTAATTGGACACTTGGGCCAAACTAAAATAAAATGAGAAGATCAAGTTGAGCTCGTTCATACTCATACCTGTTGAACCTTCCAAATAGATACTGGACTTTCCAAATAGAATGCTTTTTGTTTCGTATGCATCAATATAAATGTTTACTTTTGAATAAATTACTATATAATAATTAATTATTATGATTTCATTTAGTTTTATTAATCATATATGACCTTTGTCAAAACATATGTTGCGCCATGATATATTGTCTCATCAACACATATGATGGAGAATTTGTTCATAAAAGACATCTGAACGTGTGAGGAAAAGGATTTAAGAAAATCAGTTGTTTGAAATTCTTGATTCCTTTGATATATGGAACAACCATAAGTTTCATTAATCATTATAGCATATTCAGCCAAAAAGTTTGAGAGGCGGCAAATAACCATCTCTTCACCATACGGCAATGGTGATGATAATGATTATGTTCTAAAACTGTTAATGTCAAACAGAGGGTTCGATTCCACTAAGGTATTGTCTCGTTGAGAATTTTTGTCTCAAACAGGTGAAAAAATAGATTGCAATATATCCACTATCTCAATATGTACAAAACAACACTAAGTATTTTTAGGCATGAATCAATATGTTTCATGAAAGAATAGCTTTGAATTGAAACCTAGTAACATAACCCAGGCCAATGCGAATAACAATAAATAATAATTATATAAAAAAATATAATTATTTTAATAAATTACCTCAAAAATATAAATTTCTAATTTTATTAATTATAATATCACATATATTATATTCTATTTAAAAATTTGATTTGTATTATATATTATTATTTTAATAAAAATATTATTAAAATTTGAATTTAATTTTTTTACAAATCAAATCGCTCTAATTACATAATGAAGAAATTTGGTAACTGGACTCTATTCATCCATATACAAACAAATACAGGCTTCATGTGATTGGGCTCATGTACTTGATCCCCAGATCAATATGGTCCAATTAGAGGTGAGTTTGGGCTTTGACCTAACTAGACTGATAAGAAAAAAGAAAAGTGACCGAAAATTAATTATCTTTTTAAAATATTTGGATGATAAAAATGTATACTGCAAGAGAAAGAGAGTGTTCCATTTAGGTGGAATTATTATTGTTGGGTTCGTTTTTATTTGTTCGAGACAAGAGTTGAGCTCTTTGTCTGTCTTCCATGATACAAGGACTATTTTATAAAGATATCATCACTACTAATATCTAGAAACAACAAATTTTAAGATGTATTGAATTCTCTATATCATCATACTAGATAACTATTATTTATACATCCATGATAATAGATATTGATTTATATTTTTTTGTAGCATTACGATACCACTACAAATTGATGGATACAAAATCCATACTCTTTGCAATTTTGATAAGATACTAGTTATTATGATATATAGGAATCTATATGCCATTACAGTACTGAATCACATGAACCAACTTAGGAGGTCTATTAATAGTTATCCAAGAGTTGCATCCGAGTTGACACAACTGCTAAGGTGGCAACCTTTGCTGGTAATTGGACATACTTGTCGACATGACAACTCTTTAACAATTAGATACTTCTCTGGATATTTATAGATTGAGTCACACATAACATGTTACAACTTTCATAGTACCATGTGACAAAATCCAAATAGAGGAAAGACAAAAGTAAAATTCTTGAATGGCTGGAGCCAAACATAAAATAGTTTTTGGATAATGCAAATCCAACTCTTTCCTCAAATTAAATCTATAAAAATTGGTTCAACTCACACTTACATTTACAGATCACCTTAACCAACTTCAAGCAGCTCATTTTGTGCATTAATTTCTCCTTCAATAATTTCTAACTATGATTTCAATCACTTGAATTATCTAGGGATATAGGCTTGCCTCGGCATTTGAAATCCTTATATCACGCTTGAATTTTGAATTTAGGTGAGAAAAGTTAAAAAGTATCACCAAGTAATACAGAAAATTTATCATAAAAAATTAATAAAGAAAATATTATTATCCGAGAGATGATAACAATTTTTATTCTTCTCTAAAGTTTCAATAACCAACCATAAATAATTTGAAGATAATCAAGCAAGGCCAAGAATTGCATGTCTCATCCAAAAAAATAATAATAAAAAATTAGTTTGTTGCATGAAAGTTTCTTAGCTGTATTACACAAGACAAAAAGTAGAGAAATGTACTGGTAAATAAGTGAAAAAAAATAATAATAATATTAACAGATAGTGATTTATCATGAAAAAAGTGAAAGTTAAAAGTGGAGCAAGAACATTATAGAATCCTATTGCCTCATGCTCAAACACCCCCTTTTTGTGCATGATGAAATGGCCCTACATTCATCCACCCTCCCCATGTTCTTTTGTTTTCAATTTTCACCTTGCTATATGGGAAATGAGTGTTGAAACCTATTTTGTACATGAAATTCATGTCTTATTTCAAGTGAGTATTGAATATTGGATTATATATGATAAGATCAGCATTTTGATTTATAATATCATCATATTTTATTTAATTATTTACGAGTTATTTAAATATATGTTCTAACTGTATTTTGAATATCTATTTATGCCTTTTATCTTCTATTGTATTTGGGATAATTATCTCAACATCCCCTGATGTTCGCCCTAATTATAGAAACATCATCGGAGGGGATCTCGTCGTAATATTTTAGTCAATTTATGACAATTTTAGGGGCCTAATTATAAAGTGCAAGAGATGTTACCGTATTCCTCATACAATAAGAGGTATTTTTATAATTAAGTCAAACCTTAGGAAGTTTTGAGATAATTAACTCATTATATTTTACACATGTATGTTATATCGGTTAATATAAATATAAGAAAATATTGGACATGCTTGACATTTATTTATAATAATACAGAATAGAAAATAAAACACCTTAAAACAAATAGAAAACTTATGATTGACATTGAATTTCCTATATATGTATTAGCCATGGTTAAAAACATAAAAGGATGACATTAATCATATTGTTTGATGCATTCAGACGATTTGTGTAAAATTCTTGGTTTTTTTATCTTTAAGAATGATCTTTTTGACAAGTTAAAAAAGATACCTTCATGTGACTGCCCTACTTGCCTAGTATGTTGCACAATCTACTAGTAATATATTTATTCCATTCTAGATATACTTATTTTGAACCTTAGTAAGAAGAATATGAAAGGAAAACAAAATATCTAACAAAGTACAAAAATTACATCATTTGAAGATAGGAAATAATTTTTCTTACATATGTGTATCAAAATTATATATGTTAATAATCATTTTGTAACAAATATAATAATATA
>JACFYI010001187.1:553634-564665 GCA_014898755.1 Handroanthus guayacan
AAGTGTGCCTTTTAACTTGATTTAATATTGTGGTGGTGTGGACAGCCTTATCTGTTTCCTTGGACTTCGGTTTGGTCTTAGTCAGATAATAACAAACCGTACATTTATATTAGGGATTCTGTTTCCTCCTTTTGGAGGGATGTGCCTTTATTTTTTCATAATTTGCTTTTGGCCTCTCTATTATTTTTTTTTTTTCCAAATATGGTACATTGGTAGTTGACAGATTTTTAAAACTTGGGTTCGTGTACGCAAATTTTCTATTTGTAATTAAAAATATTTATTTACTTTTAATAGTAATAATTTATTCTTAATTATTAGATATTATTATGTAGAAACGTGATCAGGAGTTAAATTTATAGAAAATAAAATGAGAAAGAAAAGAAATTATAATTAAAGAAAAAAACAAAGTAAAAAATACTTAAAAAAAATTAAAAAAACAACTTTATACTGTTTTTTTACAATCATGTTATCGTTTCTTTTAGGCTGGTGGGTAATTTTTCCATTAATTAAAAAATGCACCAAAATAACTACCTTAATTGGCTCATACTTTTTAAATAATATATAGATACTTGATTTGGATAACTTCTATTGAGACTTTTGCAATATTATGTATGTTATGAAACTTATTAAAAATTAGACTTTTGGTGTTTTTCTTTTCTTTTTTTTTGTTTTTGTTTTTGTAAGCTAGATTAACTTACTGAGTTATTGCTATAAGCAAATACTAGATTGATGTTTCAAATTCAGATAATTTAGATAAGTATTTGACGTGTTGGATAGCATTTGTTGCTTGATATTGACACGATAAAATCAAATATTTAACTTATTCAAATTTTGCCTAGTTACTAACATTTTCTTATTTGCAGTCTATTAATTGTTTTTGACACCTATTTTTTTTTTCTTTTTTTTTAATAAAAGAATTTGACTTTTTATTTGGATAATTTACATATGACTTCCTTATTTGATCAAATATTATTACTTCAATAGACTTTGGATGAGACCTAAAGATCTGGTCAAATCTAAACATACATAAAAAATGATTCTTATCGATTTAATTTCAAAATTAGATTGAGATTTCAGCTACAAATTTGTAAAAATATTATTTTTCGACTATCCAAAATCAACTACTAGCTTTTTGCCTAAGTTCGATTTCATAGCATCAACTCATTAGAATATTCTTTTAAAAAATTTTTCTTCAAGAATTACCCATCTCAAAGGCATATTTGAAACTAATGGGATTTTGAACTTTTAAAATAAATCCTTTAATACACTCTTCTATTCAAATGTCGGAGACTTCTTCAATAACATTTGGGGTAAAAACAGAATAGCAAAAGTCCATGGGAGTAAAATCCAATTTGGAGTAAAATGAAGACAGATCTGATGTGGCGTCAAGTCATGCCACGTGCTTGAATATTACCCAGTAAACCGTGTGGTGGTACGGCCCGAGGAAGACCATTTATTTCCCTCTTCTCTGTGTAATTTATTTTTATTTATTTAATTTAATTAATTAATTAATTTTTTTTTAAAGATACACACTTTTTTATCCGCTCGCAATGGTTTGAAGGGCTGATTTACAATTCAAGAATATAAAACCTTAAAATTAGTAGAATATTAATATTGTGTTAGTCAAAATTATCAAGAAAAGCTCTTACGCATGTTTAATTGGGGAGTTCCAATAATGGAAATTTCGTTATGAATAATTTATTTGATGGTTTAAAATTGAGATAGTAGAAACGTTCAGTTATTTATTTTGTAGGATTAAATTGATTTAGTTATCTTATTTTTATTGTTGTTCCCTTTATAGATTAGCTAAGAAGTTGATTTATGATATTAAAAGACAAAAAAAAACCCTTGAAAGGAAACTAAAATCATTGTTATTGCATAATGGTGGTGGACATAATAATGTAATCTGCTAAAAAATGGTTAAAAAGCTAGTTAAACAAATCGGCCAAAATGAGGGGGTTATGTTTAGGGATGGCAATGGTCCCGGACCTGCCTCCTAACCCGCCCCTAATGGGGTAGGTTTTTAAATTATAAACGGGTCCTGGGGTGGGTCCGGATTTTCACATTTCAAACTTATGTTTATGTTACCTCATTAACAAACATTATAATGCGCTCATTGATTAAGGACAGGCTTTTTAGCAAGCTAAAGCAAGCTGAGTGGTTTAGCTAGTTTATGTAACCAAACCTGCCATTGCTGGCCAACATAAAAATTCCTTATTGTTTCAAATACTATACATGACGTATATATATTTATCTATATTATTATATATTTATAGGAAGGGGGATTTAATATTGATTGTTGATTTAATTTTTTGAATTTCATCCTAACATAACCAACTTGTCTGTTAGTACCTTATAACTACATTCCCACACTCACCATAAAATTTACTATAAAAGAAAAAATAACTATAAAATTTATTATTAAGTTTAAGACATCTAATGTATGGGAAAGTGAAAAAGAAAGAGAAGGAAAAACTTATATATTATATCAATAAATAATATCAGATCAAGAAAAATTTAAATATTTAATCAAAAATTATTTTTAAATTAAAAATAAACATAAGATTTTGACCATATGAATATTCTTCATATTGCTGTAGATAATAAAACCTTCAAAATCATAATTTTCTAATTAACGTTAGGCGCTAATGAGGCCTTTGTCCAAACAGCAGGGTGGAGATCCCATGACTTAGAGTCGTGGCTTTGATTTTGATCAGTGTATGGGGCTTTTTTTTAACCATATGGTAGGTTGTTGATTTTTTTTTTTTTTTCTCTTTACTATGTACTAGGCTCTTAAGAATTTTTCTTAATGGTATATTGATATTTGTTTGTTACTGATGTATTGATATACTCTTTGAATATTGTAATCCTTTATTTTGAAAAAATATAATAATCAAAGTAATTATACTAGTGTAGAGTGATTTCCATATGTAAATCATGTGCACTAGAAAAAGAATTGGATTTTTATTTTTGTTTAAATTCACCAATATGATTTTTCATTTCTTTTTATTGGATTAAATAAGAAAACGAAGTTCTTATAGATCTATTCGATGCACAGCCAATTAATTTATTTTTTTCTATAAAAAATATTAAAGATATATAAATTTGATAACTCATGCAGTATACGTAATATATGTAATATATGTTATGATTTTTTCTCATGATAGAACTAAAAGAAACAACAACAACAACAACAACAACAACAACAATAAGTATTAATTCAAAATGATATGTGTTGACATCAAATTTTATTGCGATAAATTGCCAATTAATAGCCCAATAAAATTGGTTATTAATTTGGGTCCCAAATAAAGTCCATAATAAATTTGGGCTTTGCAAAATTGTTAAATGGGTTAATCCAAAATAAGTGGTAAGTTTTATTTTGGATTGACTAATTGGGCTCAAACGTCTTAGACGAAGGTCATCATAAATTTAAGTCCATTTACATGTTGATTTACATATAAGCTCGCAAGGAGCCCAGACCCAAGAAGAAGACCCTTCTAGTGTCTATAAAAGGAGCTCATTCGTTGTGTAATTGCACACAAAAAACAAAATACACAAAAGAAAAGTTTATTACGCAAGTGCAAGAACTTCTCGAATCACTCAAGCTCGTGAAGCAAAGTTGATCAAGAGATGTATCTTCTCGTGATTCAATCGGATTCTTGAGCAATCATTTCAAATTACTCACGATTTCTTTGGTTGAGAAATACGCTTTTTCAAACCCCCAACTCGAAGATTTCAAACGAGAGAAGAATAAGAGGGATTCGTTTTGATAGTCGAATATTCCTTCCAGAGATAGCAACCACTTTCAAATTTATATTTTTTTGTAATTTGTCCAACATTTTTCTTGTCTTGTAATATTTATTTTTGGTAGATGCGAAATTTGTGTGAACAAATTTCTGGCACGCCCAGTGGGACCTCTTTGTCTCTCATCTCTTACTCTCGTATCAAAGTTTCTAGTCAACACTGTCGTGCTTCATGGCTCCTAAAAGGAATCAGTTGGTTCTCAACAAAAACATTGGCGACGTTGCTGATCCACCCGCTGTCGGGGCAAAGTCACAGATGCGCAATCTGATGATTCCAATCCGTTAAGCCTGAAAGGCATCAACTTTAGTTCATTCGCTTTTGCTACATTTCCAACCGAAAGCACCACCTTGAACAATCAATTTGTCATGATGGCCGAGACCATTTCTTATCTCAAAAAGATCGTAGAAGACAAGGACTTTCAAATCGCTCAACTGATGAGCAGGTTGGAGTATGTTGGCTGTGGAGAATCTAGCAACAACAATGGGCCGGCTTCTGATTTCATTGCTAAGGAAAGGCAAACAGATGAGGCACCACCCAAACAGAATTTGACGTAGAGACCTGATCATTCTACAACGTCTATCGCCACATTGCCTGTTCAACAGCTGCAAGATATGATCACCAATACCATCCGAGCCCAATATGGCAGACCTTCTCAAAGCTCATTCATTTACTCGAAACCGTATACTAAGCGGATTGATACGTTAAGAATGTCTGTAGGTTACCAACCACCAAAACTCCAACAATTTGATGGGAAGGGTAATTCAAAACAACACTTGGCCCATTTTGTTGAAACTTGCAACAACGCAGGAACTGATGGCAATCTCCTTGTGAAGCAGTTTGTACAGTCTCTTAAAGGAAATGCCTTCGACTGGTATGTCGACTTGGAGCTCAAGTTGATTGATAGTTGGGATGAAATGGAAAGAGAGTTCCTGAACTGCTTCTATAGCATGCGTCGCACTGTGATCATGATTGAGCTTACCAATACGAAACAATGAAAAGATGAACCGGTAATGGATTACATAAACTGTTGGCGCGCACTAAGCTTAAACTGCAAAGATAAGCTATCTGAAACGTCTGCAATAGAAATATGCATCCAGGGAATGCACTAGGGACTTCTCTATATTCTTCAGGGGATCAAACCACGAAACTTTGAAGAATTAGCTACGCGTGCCCACGATATGGAGCTAAGCATCGCGAATCATAAGATTGGTTTCTCGGTGGACGATCAGAAGAAATAAATAAAAAACTCAAGAAGGAACGAGAAGTCCAACAAGGCTTCGGTTAAGGAATCTATGGCTATCAAAACAACGGCTGTCAAAATTTCTTCGAGTAATAAAAAGGCAGAAAAGGTTGAAGACCGACGCGCACCAAGCGAAAGATGTCGCCCAACGTTGAAAGAAATGCAAGAAAAGGAATACCCATTTCCTGATTTTGATGTTCATTATATCTTCGATGAGTTGCTGACAAGAAAATTGATCGAGTTGCCTAAGCCAAAACGCCCTGAAGAAGTTGGAAGGGTAGATGACCCAAAATACTGTGAGCATCATCGTGTTGTCAGCCATCCTATAGAAAAATATTTTGTGATAAAAGAAAAGATCATAAATCTAGCTAGGGACGGCGTGATAGCTCTTGATACATATGATACTGCAGACGCCAACTTTACTGGTGTTATAGGTGCTGTTGGCCCTACACGCGTCCCGAAAGGTAAGAACCTTTTCCTAGTGGAGACTCAGCTGCCTAAAGAGGTGAGTGTAGGATCTACAATTAAAGTCGAAGACAGCAATGAGTGGATCTTTGTAACATGACGACGGAGACAGAAACAACATGTTCATCGATTTCACCCTTTGTTCATAAAGAATCCCCAACCTTCCAAGTGCCCTAAACCGAAACCAATGGGAAAGTTGAGACCCCATTGCACAAACCTTAAGTCCTTGAAAGATTCTAAAAAAAATCTTCTTACTCTAGGAGACTTCTTGCCCACGACATTCTTCGAGCAGAAAACTAAGCCAGTGATTGCTCTATACCGTGAAAAAGGGGACCGACAGTTCGCTTCCTATTGTGCCACCATTACCTTTACAGATGAAGATCTACTGTTGGGGTCCAAGCCCCATAATAGACCCTTCTCTTTGTCTTCGGATTTGTGAATGAGCAAAAGGTTAATCGTATCCTCATAGATGGAGGCTCAGCAGTTAATATTATGCCAAAATCCATCTTAAGATAGATATGTGTCACCGTTGAAGAACTGTCTCGTAGCCACTTGACTATTTAAGAATTCGATTAGGGGAGCCAGCGAGCCATTGTGATGATTCATTTGGATCTCACAATCGGGAAATTGAAAGCATACACTTTATTCCATATCATTGATGCAAGAACTTCCTACCACTTGTTGTTGGGGAGACCATGGCTTCATGAGAAAGGGGTTGTTCCATCTACTCTTCATGAGTGTTTCAAGTATTCAAAGAATGGAGAGATAGTGAAGGTAGATGCAGGTACGAAACCATTTACTGGGGCAGAGTCACACTTTGCTAATGCCAAACTATACCTAGACTCAGACCCTGTACGAGAAGCATTGCCTGCCAAGCTTCCGACTTGTCTCCCCACTGAAGCAAAAGGCATTAAGCCTACGGTATTAGAAATAAGTAATATAGAGTCTAGGAGGTTGTCGGTTGCTAAAGTTGGAAGTGGTGAAACTGAGAGAACTCAGCAGGGAAAGAAGAAAGTTGCGTTAGATGACCATCAACTCATCATAAATGAGTTGGTCGTACCAATTGTTGAATTGGGCTCACTGACTCCAAATAAATCTCTATCCTTAGGTACTCATCAAAAGATTAAAGGAGTGTTTGATCCAAAGGCATATGATCTCCTGGCTAGGTCCGGATATGACTTTTCGAGTCCATCTCGATTAGGTGAACTGAAAGCTGAATTAACAGAAGAAAAGATCCACGGCCTTAGCAAAGGACAACAAAGATTGAGAAGCCAAGAGTTTCGTGTTGATCAGCCAAAGACTGGGTTGGGATTCATATCTGCCAAGCCTATTAGGATATGTGTGACGAAAAAGGTTGATCGCGTCAACGTACAACATATCATAGTAGAAAAGGATATGGATAATAAAGGCTTTAAATAAAATAATGATCGTGTTTCGATATTTAATCGGCCTGGCACAATTGTGGCTCGCCCTTCCGTCTTCCAAAGATTTGGTGTGAACCAAGTCCCATCCAACTGTAACCGACTTAATATAAGCCATCGACTGCGAGGTTCTGTGTTCGATCGACTTGGAGATCGTAATGATCAACAATTAAGAAAAAGAAGTTTTGATGAGGAGACATATGTGTTGGGACCTGAAGAAGAGATCCAAACCTTTAGTCTGCCCCAAGGGTCTGAAGCAAAACCGTCAATTGTGCTTATCAATATGGATCGGTCAGTAAAAGTAAAGTAGCGCATCATAAAACACTCACACAACTTAAGCAAATGCGAAGATGAAGTCAAAATCATCGTGAGCTCTAATTACGTAAATGTTGCGGAAGAGTCAAATCATCAGGCTCATGAGCGGGTCTTTAAGAAGGTCAATAGAATGGTCACAAGTGATTTTGTTCATGCAAGAAATTATCACGAATGGAGAATCACAGTTATATCGATTATTAAGGCAAATGAAAAATTAAGGTGGAGCATAGTATTTAAAAAATTAGAAAAAACTACGGAGTTTGTTGAATGAAGGGATGAGAAAGACGACGAACCACAGACATGTTATCACATTTATGTCAATGTGAATTCTAACTCAAACCCTTCAGAAGACAAAATCCAAGAAGCTCCTCCACAACTTGAGGATGGAAGGCATGCTACGATTGATGAACTCAAAGAATTGAATCTTGGCACGGCAGAGGACCTTCATCCCATATTTGTCAACACACTTCTAAGTCACGAAGAAGAAGAGCAGTATTTCAAAACTCTGAGCGAGTACAGAGATGTTTTCGCATCGACATATAAAGAAATGCCAGGATTGGACTCGAGAGCTGCAATTCATCACCTTAACATAAACACATAGAGCGTGTCCCGTGAAACAATTGCAGCGATTGCTTTGTCCAAAACTTGTCCTGCGTGTTGAAGCTGAAGTAAACAAACTCATCGACGCTGGATTTATCCGAGAAGTCAAGTACCCAACCTGGATTTCTAGTATTATACCAGTGAAAAAGAAGAATGGTCAGATACGTATTTGTGTAGACTTTCGAGATTTAAATAAGGCATGCCCGAAAGATGATTTTTCGCTACCTATTATTGAACTCATGGTCGACGCAACCACCGGACATGAAGCTTTATCCTTTATGAACGAATCTTCGGGATATAATCAGATTAGGATGGCTCTACAAGATGAAGAGTTTACAACTTTTCATACTCCAAAAGAGATCTATTGTTACAAAGTGATGCCTTTTGGGCTGAAGAATGCAGGCACTACGTATCAACGAGCTATGCAAAACATTTTTGATGACATGATACATAAGAGGATCGAGTGCTATGTTGATGACTTGGTTGTCAAAAGCAAGAAAAGAAGTGATCATCTAGTGGATTTTCAGATGGTCTTTGAGTGCCTAAGAAAATATAACCTGAAAATAAATTTCCTCAAGTGTGCATTTGGTGTCGCGTCTGGTAAATTCCTTAGCTTTATAGTTCGTTATCGTGGTATTGAGATTGACTCGGCAAAGATAAATGCTATACAGAAGATGCCAGCACCAATAAATCTTAAGGAATTGCGGAGCTTGTAAGGTAGTCTAGCATTTATAAGGAGATTCATATCTAATCTTGCTGGAAGATGCCAATCTTTCAATCACCTTATGAAAAAAGATGCTCCTTTCAAATGGGATGAAGAGTGCCAAAATGCTTTTGAGAGTATAAAGAAACATATTCTGAACCCGTCTATTTTAGGAGCCCCTGTGCCTGGAAAATTCCTTGTACTATACATCATGGCACAAAAAAGGTCCATTGGCGCTCTTATGGCACAGGAGAATGAAGAAAGTACAGAGAAGGCTTTATACTACCTGAGTAGATCTTTAACTGAAAATGAGTTGAAATATTCCCCTGTCGAAAAGATCTGCTTAGCATTGTTTTATGCCATCAAGAAATTAAAGCATTACTTCGAAGCATACTCCGTACGACTAATTTGTCGAGCAGACCTAGTTAAATTGGTGATATCGAGACCAGTGCTCTCTGGAAGGTTGTCAAAGTGGTCAATTATATTTAACCAATATGAGATCACGTTCATCCCACAAAAAGCTGTTAAAGGTCAAGCTCTTGCCGACTTCCTAGTTGACCATCTTATTCCTGCACAATAAAAATTATCTGATGACCTTCTTGATGAAGATGTCTTTTATGCTGAAATCCTTCCGACATGGACATTGTTCTTTGATGGGGTGGTTCAATTTGATGGAGTGGGGGCAGGAGTAGTGTTCGTCTCACCAGAAAAGCAAGTTCTAACATACTCTTTTGTGCTAGGTGAATTGTGCTCCAATAACGTTACTGAGTATCAAGCTTTGATCATCGGGCTTCAAATGGCCCTAGAAATGAACATTACCGAAGTCGAAATCTATGGTGATTCAAAGCTGGTTGTAAATCAACTCTTGAATATTTATGAAGTTAAAAAAGAGGACCTTATACCTTTCTTTCAACAAGCCTTGGATTTACTGAAAAAATTCGAGAGTTTTAACTTGGGTCATATTCAGAGAAAAGAAAATAAGATGGCTAATGCACTGACAAGCCTTGCAACCGCCTTAGCTTTGTCAGAAGGTGAGACAGCGAGTGTTCCTGTCGGCAATAGATGGGTTGTACCGACGCTGAATGGAACTAATCACAAAGACTCAAATGTTGTGTCGGTATTGACCAATGATGTGCAAGATTAGAGAAGGCCACTAATTGATTACTTAAAGCATGGGAGATTGCCTAACGATACTCGCCATAAGACGGAGATACGTCGGAGATCATCTCACTTCGTTCTATACAAGGATACTTTGTATCGACGATCGTACGAGGAAAATTATCAACGCTGTTTAAGCAACGAGAAGACAATCGAAGCCATGGCTAAAGCACATTTTGGAGTATGTGGTGCGCACCAATCAGGTCCTAAGCTCTATTTCCAAATTAAACGAATGGGCCTATTGGCTTACTATGGTTAAGGATTGTTTAGAATATGCAAGACGATGTGAGGCCTGTCAATTACATGCCAACTTCATTCACTAGCCTCCAGAGCTTCTCCATCCTACTGTCACTTCGTGGCCATTCGATGCGTGGGGTTTGGATATCATGGGACCTATCACTCCTAAGTCATCCATCGAACATGCTTATATATTAGCAACTACTGATTATTTCTCTAAATGGGCTGAAGCAATTCCTCTTAGAGAAGTAAAAAAGGAAACGGTAGTCGAGTTCATTCGCTCTAACCTCATTTTTCAGTATGGAATACCTTGGTACATTATTACTGATAATGGGAATCATTCTACAACAAGTTGATGGATAGGCTATGTGTGTAGTTTGGTTTTAAGCAACACAATTCCTCCATGTACAATGCCACAGCGAATGGCTTGGCAGAAACATTCAACAAGACTTTGTGTAACCTCTTGAAGGTGGTGTCAAAGTCGAAAAAGGATTGGCATGAGAAAGTCGGAGAAGCGCTTTGGGCATATCGAAAAACACATTGAACTGCCGCTCAAGCTTCTCCTTATTTCTTAGTGTATGGAGTTGAAGCTGTGCTTCCTCTCGAAAGTCAGATACCTTCACTTCGCATCGCAGTTCAAGAAGGGCTCACGATTGAAGACAATGCCCGCCTTAGACTTGAGGAACCGGAGGCACTAGATGAAAATAGGCTTCAAGCTCAACAACAACTTGAGTGCTAGAAAGCTTGCATGACGAGGGCTTTTAAGAAGATCTTATCAGGTTGGAGATCTGGTTTTAGCCGTAAGAAGGCCGATTACAATCACTAAGCGAATAGGGAACAAATTTATATCCAAGTGGAATAGTCCTTATGTGGTGCAAGAAGTTTACACAAACGGCGCCTAGAAATTGGTCGATAAAGATGGACTGCGAATTGGCCCTATAAACGGCAAATTCTTGAAGCGGTATTATTCGTGAAGGAGTTCACTCCATGACGCACGAGTATAAACTGCATGTTATTCCATGATGCATGAGTATAAACTGCATGTCGCTCTTGGCCCCCATGAGCATAAACTGTGAACGGCAGCC
>JACFYI010001187.1:570130-580512 GCA_014898755.1 Handroanthus guayacan
TAAAAATTAATGGGGGTTTTAAACCCCTGCAATTATTATATGTTTTTAAAACATATATAGTTTTTCATTAAAAAAAATAAATATAATTCTTAAATGGGTTAAATTGATTGAATTACACAAAATTCCCACTATCTATACTTTATTTTGTGGGGGTTGTTAAACCCCCACAGAATAACGTATTTAGGAAGGGTTCACAATAACCCCCGCTAAAAAACTCCCACTAATATACTTATTTTTTGTAGTAAATGAGCTCTCGAATTATGCTGATCGCTTGAGTTACTTGCTAGTACAACCATTTGCAGATATTTATGTTCAGGTACGCCCATGATATTAGTTCATCATGTGCTAGTAGGAGATGATGAAATGAATTAAGTGTGAAATTAATCTATTAAGAGAAATTGACATTAAATTACCTGAATTTTGAACTTTTTTGCACTTTGCAATCTAAATAAAAAAACGTTGTACATTACCACCTGAACTTCACGAAATTTTGCACAATACAACCTAGGGGCATAGTGACTTCATATGCCAAAACCATATCTTAAATGGGCTAGTCAACTCATTATACAATGTCTATAGCCCAATAAAGACGGCTAAGGAGCTACGGGAGTCACTAGACAAAACATATAAAACAGAGGATACCGATTCAGAGAAATTTGTAGTTGGCAAATTCCTGGACTACAAAATGGTGGACTCAAAATCAATGATGAGCTAGGTCTAGGAATTACAAATTATTTTGCATAAAATACATGCTGAAGGTATGAACATAAGCAAGTGTTTCTAGGTAGCTGCCATGACGGAAAGCTGCCTCCATCCTGGAAGGATTTTAAGAAGTATCTCAAGCATAAAAGAAAATAGATGGGATTTGAAGATTTGATCATCAAACTGCGAATTGAGGAAGATAATCGAATGTTTGAGATCAAGATAGGCAAAGTAAAGATGGAGGCAAAGGCAAACTTGGTGGAGTCGAACTTGAATACAAGCAAGGGATGCATAACCATTTGTTCCAATGCAAGAGATGTTGGAGCATTTACCACTGATGCCCTATCGCTGAGTATTTCACAGAACAAATCAATTATAGACATTAATACAATTAGATCCACTCTTCATAGACAAACTTGGGATTTATCAATAGGTAATGTTGCGATAGGGAAAATGCCCTTCTTTTTTTTAGACTAAGGGGTTCAAATCATTTTATCGAGATGAGTGTTCTATATCGATAAAATATTCATTTTAAAACCATCTCTATATTAACATAGTGGTAGAAAGGGGAGAGGGGCACATTCGATCCTTATTTGTCTATTAGTTTTTACTTCTTCTCTTTAGCACGGAGTAGAGCAGTTTGGTAGCTCGTAAGGCTCATAACCTTGAGGTCACAAGTTCAAATCCTGGTTAGAAATGGAGAGCAATTTGAAGAAATGACCTTAAATCTTTGTGTACTGACCCCTAATTGAATTGTTTGGGATTCAGAAGTGAAAGAAATCATTTTATCTACCAATAGTGGTCGAATTGGCGTATTACCAAATCATGCTCCTATTGCTATAGCTTTAGATATAGGGATTACGCCTTAAGGACCAATGGTTAACAATGGCTCTGATGGGTGGTTTTGCTAGAATAGGCAATAATGAAAATTGAAAGTTGTCATAAAATGGGTACCTCGATTTACTATTTGTACCTGTTATTTTGTACCTAATTATCAGAAAGAAAAAGCAACCAGCTTCTATTCTTAATTTGAATAATTTTCCGATCTAATTAGAGATTAAAAATAGATTAGTGCCTGGTATGGGAAGGACTTCTCCCCTATGAGTGGATTCTATATTTTTTTTAATGAATCCTAACTATTAGCATATTGGTAGAAATTTGATATCTTTTGTTCCATCTCAGCAAATCATTTTTTTTCCACAAGGGATCGTGATGTCTTTCTACGGGATCGCGGGCTACTATGGTAGCGGCGGGGATTTTTCTTGTAGCTCGTCTTCTTCCTCTTTTCATAGTTATACCTTATATAATGAATTTAATCTCCTTGATAGGCAAATCCAATATAGTACCCATGGGTACATAAGAAATGTATGGAATCGATTCTTTTTAATGAATAGATCCGATCGCAACTTCGAATATGGAACTGAATAGATCTAAGAGAACGGAGAGTAATTACTTCTTGTCTGCATCTTACTTTTCCAGATCTAAAGTATCCACTGCCTTATACTCAAATTTGATCTTTTTCCATAAAATTTGATCTTTTTCCATACCTCACAAGTGGCAGCTAGTTCAGGACTCCATTTGCTAGCCTCGCGGATAATTGCATTACCCTAGTAGCAAGATCACGTCCTTCATTACGAGCTTTTACACATACTTCTAGAGCTACTCGATGAGCTACGGCACTTGGCGCATTACTTTCATAACTTTTTCAATCTTTTTTTTCCCTTTTCTTTTTATTGTTTGAATATTCAGGAGCTAAGACCATTCCAATGCTCCCTTTCGCCATGTAACAAAGTAAGTAGGGCATGTCTATGGTGAGATTTTGATGTACCTTACTCATATAAGGTATTCCTTAAATAAATGACATGTGTCATTTAAAATAATTTTACAATAAGTTATTGTACTTTTACAATATATCATTGTGTAATTTAATATGTTGGGTGTTTGTATCAATTCTTTAAAAAAAAAAATTTAAATCTGAAAATTCTAAAAAATATGAAATTAATAAAAAAAATATGAAAAAACTGAAAATTAAAATTGGAAAAGTTTGAAAAAAAAATCTGAAAAATTAAAATAAAAAAAAATAAAAAAAAACTCAAAAAAATTATAAAAAAAAAGAAGAAAACTGAAAAATTAAAATCGAAAAAAATTGAAAAAAATATGAAAAAGACCTGAAAAATTAATATAACTTTCCTTTAATTTTTTCATTCAAGACAAAATTATTGTCATACAAGTTTTATAAATGTCATTCTTTCCACATAGAAAAAATCTATGATCTAACAATAATATTTTTTTTGTTGCACAAAATTATTTATCAGTATATTATTAAAAATCTAAAATAGTCAAGCAAGATATTAAGCAAGTTAACTCGAAATTCGATTAATTACCAAAATTTTTACAGTAAGAACTATTTTAATTGAATTTTTTACTTTATCAAAATTTGATTAATTACTAAAATTTTTATAGTAAGAAATGATTTAATTGAATTTTTAGAAATTTGATTAATTACCAATATCTTATATAAAAAGATTTTTATTTTTTTTCCTTAGGAGCCACATAAAAATCAAAATAGATAAAGATAAGACTATAAAAATATTTCTAATTATTTTTTCATTTGACGCATAAATATTCTTATATATATAGATATTTATGCAATTTTTATATAAACCATAGAAAATTTTTTTGGACAAATAATTTATATAAGAAACCCAATTTAACAAGCCCAAAATGTGTAGAAACTTATTTATTGGACTGCAGTAAATTTTGATGCATTGCACCCTTAACATACAATAAAAACCCACCTTTAACTGCTTGTACAATGTATGATTATATTAAGTAATCCTCATGTGAGGTATACCTCACCATAGAATAGTTCAAGTAACAAAGGCAAGAAAACTAAAACATTCAAAGGAAACTACCACAATTGCGGAAAGCCGGGACACAAGGCGGAAGACTGTCGACTTTCCTAAAAGAACAAACAAGAACAGCTCATGCAATTGAGGAAAAGTATGTGCCTATAGATTTGTCCCAATTAGATCTCTTGGCAGTAGTCTTTTAAGCTAATTTGGTCGATAATCTGAGAGAATAGTGGATAGATACCGGAGTAACCCGTCATATATGCTCCGATAAGTTGATGTTCTCCTCCTATATTCCAATAACTAGACAAAAGCTTTACATGGGCAACTCATCAACATTAGACATAGTGGGATAGGGTTGAGTTGTCTTGAAGCCTACACCGGGCAAGGAGCTAACATTGATTGACATGTTGCATGTTCCAAACATTAGAAAGAATTTAATGTCAATATTTGAGTCAAACAAGTTTACACTTACAAATAATAGCTAGTTTTTAGGCAGAGGTTATGTAGAGAAATGGCTGTTCCAATTCAATTTAATGCCTTTACTAAAAAGTTTTCAAGTTAAAAATAATAAAAGCACTAGTTCTGCTTACTTGATTGAGTATTTTAATTTATGGCATGTTAGATTAGGACATGTTAATTATCACACTCTATGTAGACTAGTAAATTTGGAAGTGTTGCCTCCTATTGAAATCGACACAAATTAAAAGTGTGAAATTTGTGTCGCCAAAATGGCTAGAGCTCCTTTTTACTCGATTGAAAGGAGCACGACACCCTTAGAGTTAATTCACAATGATATCTATGATATAAAGCTTGTGCAAACTAGAGATGGGAAAAAGTATTTCATTACTTTCATTGATGACTGTACAAGATTTTGCAACGTATACTTATTATGAAGCAAAGACGAACCAGTAGAAGCAGTCAAGTGCTATAAGACTGAGGTTGAGAATTAACTTAGCAAAAAGATAAAAGCTGTCTGAAGTAATAGAGGTGATGAAGTCGAGGCCCTATTTGATGAATTTTGCACAGAATCTGACATTATTCATCAAACTACAGCTCTTTACTCACCACAATCAAATGGTACCACTAAATGTAATTATCGGACACTTAAAGAAATGATGAATGTCATGTTGATTAATTCTAGGTTAATCCAAAACATGTGGGGGGAAGCAATTCTCTCGGCTAATAACATCTTAAACAAAATACCATAGAAAGATAGAAATGAAATCCCTTACGAGCTATGAAAAGGTCGGAAACCTTCTTCTAATTACCTCAAAATGTGGGGTGCCTGGCTAAGGTAGAAGTGCCTAAGTCAAAGCAAGTAAAGATAAGACTTAAAACTATAAATTACACATTCATACATTCATAGATATGCAAATAACAGTATTGCCTGTCGATTTTTACTAGATAAGTTAGCATTTCCTAACATAAATGAAGAAATGATCATTGAGTCTAGAAATGCTATATTTTTTAAAAATATCTTTTCTTGCAAAGAAAAGGAAAAAAGAGAGCTTTCGAAAAAAAACTTTTGAATCAAGCAAAGGTTCTCAAACTGATGAGAAACCAAGATGAAGTAAGAGGGCCAAAATCACGAAGTCATTTGATCTAGACCTTCTAACATATGTGCTAGAAAATGAACCAAAGATAATTACTGAAGCATTGTCTAGTCCAGAAGCTCCGTTCTGGGAAGAGGCTATCAATAATAAAATAGAGTCGATAATGCAAAATCACGCTTTAGAATTGGCGAATCTCCTAGCAAGTCATCAATCACTGGGTTGCAAGTGGGTTCTTCGAAGAAAATATAAGGCTGACGGCTCTATCAATAAATGTAAGACAGGTTGGTAGCTAAAGTGTTCAATAAAAAAGAATGTCTAGATTTCTTCGATACGTACTCATCAAGGACGAGAATCACATCCATCAAAATGATCATAGCCATTGCAGCATTGCACAATCTAGAGATACATCAGATGAATGTGAAAATGACTTTTTCCAAATGGTGAGTTTGAAGAAGAAGTATACATGGAACAACCTAAAGGATTCATTATCTTTGGACAAGAAAGGAGAGTGCACAGACTCGTTAAGTCATTATATGGACTTAAATAAGCTCCAAAACAATGGCGTGAAAAATTTGACAAAACAATATTGTCAAATAAATTTAAGATCAATGAATGCGACAAGCGTGTTTATGTGAAAGGCACTTAAAATGACTTCTATGTGGATGATATGCTAATAATGGGTAGTAATCATGACGTAATCATGACTAATAAGAAAATGCTTTTGAAGCATTTTGATATAAAAAGTATGGGCGTTGCAGATATCATACCGAGAATAAAGATAATTAGAACACTAGGAGGCATGGTTTTAACACAGTCTTATTATATTGAGAAGATTTTTAGGAAATTTAATGCGTATGACAGTTCCCTGGAAAAATGCCCATAGACCCAAGTCTGAGCCTAAGCAAAAATCTTGGTGAACTCGTTTCTCAAGTTAAGTACTAAAGGATAATAGGCAATTTGATGTATTTAACAAATTGCACTTGTCTTGACATTACATGTTTAGTAAATAAACTTAGTCGATTTACTAGCAACCCAAGTAATGACCACTAGAAGGCATTGATAAGAGTACTCAGGTACATTAAATATACAACGGATTACGGGTTACACTATACAAGATATCCAGCTGTACTGGATGGGTACAGTGATACTAACTGGATATCTAACACAAAAGACACTAAGTGCACAAGTGGATATGTCTTTACCTTAGATGGAGCTACTGTGTCTTGGAAATCCTAAAGCAAACATGTATAGCTCGGTCTACATTAGAGTTCGAGTTTATAGCTTTAGATATGGCTGGAGAAGAAGCAGAATGGCTTTAGAAAATTTTTAGAGGATATTCCTTGCTGGCCTAAACCTGTATATGTAATCACAATCCATTGCGATAGCTATTCAGCGATAGGAAGGGCTCGGAGCAGTATGTACAGCTTGGAGCATGCAGTATGTACAGCTTGGAGCAGTATGTATAGTGGTAAGTCTTGTCATATAAAACAAAGACACAATACCATAAGACAATTGACCTCTATGGAGTGATCACTCTTGACTTTGTAAAGTCTAAGAAAAATTTAACAGACCCGTTAACAAAAAACCTATTTAGAGATCAAGTAAAATGCCTGTCGAGGAGAATGGGATTAAAACCCATAAATTAAGAACTGATATAGTGGAAACCCAACCAAGATGACTGGAGATCGCAAGAACTTAGTTTAATGGGACAACTAAGTTATAGAGGTTTATGTGAGCACTCAAGAGTTAACTCCAGCCCATTCTAATGACAAAGAATGTTGCCTGCTGAAACAATAAGAGGTTGAGTTTTGACTCTTAATGATTCCCACAGTTGAAAAACAGAATGCGGCAGAATACTCTTGGTGGAAGGTCACTTATATAAGTTTGAAGACGGGCTACTTCATCATAAATACTTATAAATCTAATATGGAGTCCATGGCTAAAACGGACAAAATAAAAAGAACTAAGGGCGTAAGCAAGGTATTGCGTGGGTACTATTCTCTTGGCTTATGCCAACGGCTGAACAGTTCAAAACATCCCATTCACTGATTAGTCGATAAGTCCGGTGGTATACCACTAAGAAAGGTTCAAAGCCACAAGCTATCTATTTGGATGCAGTAACTTTTCATTTGGACTCTCTTTGTGTCTGCATAAGCATACGTATTGTCACATGCACTAATTTTCACTCACGCGGGGATTGCTGGAAATTGGTCGGTTTGACTAATTAATTAAGTGAGCTCAAATATTAATTCCTCAAAATTTTTGTGATTATCATAATTTATACCGCAGGTAGATGACGACAATTCAATTAGTTGTTCAAAACCTATTTTGGATGAATGAGAAATTAATACTCAAAATAAGTTACTTAATTATGATTAAAAGTGGACTTGAACTTAGTTTGGATTGGACTACATTTGAGTTTGGATTTGGGCTTGTGCTTGGACCTCCAATCCGCAATTATTTTTTAGGACCAAAATTATTTAAAGTCTAATTCTAGAAATTATAAAATGGTCCATTTGGAAAATTAATTTTTTTTTTCATTTATTTCAGTCGCAAGTTCTAGAAACACCCCTTCAAAAATTTTGAAAATATCTCTTAAGATGAAGAAGTATATTCAAAAGGCCTAATGACATTTCAAAAGATATTATTATGTAGAGGTGTCCAGTCACAGTGCTTTTCTAGCACCTATAAATAGACCCCCTTTCTAGCCATTTGGTCATCAGAAAATCATAAAGCATTCAAGCATTGTTCCAAGTATTTTCTGTCTCATCTCCGAGTCCTTTTGAAGAGAGTCCCAATACGCTCTAATTTCGCTAGTTCAAGTGGGTTGTACTCCGACTACCACTTGAAGTCAGTCATTGTATCTTGAGAGATGATAACCATAAATCGTGAGCACCTTTGTAGAGCTAATTCTTCTTAGAAAAAGGGAGTTAGTCTCTCACTTTGACCATAAGTATGTGATTGATCATAGCATCCACTAAATCTGGTGCCAACAAGTTTAAGTCAAATTAGTGCTGCCGTGATCCATGGCATCTAACAACTGGTTCAACATTTCTGTTACCACTACTGTTGCTGTTCCAATGCCGGTAATGGCTCCTACTCTAGTTCATAGGGAAAGATCGGAGAAATTTTGTGGGGTCGACTTTAAGAAATGGCAGCAGAAAATGTTGTTCTACCTCACGACCTTGAACTTTGTGCTGTCTTTAAAGGGAGATCCCCTAACTATGCTGGAAGGGGATATTGACACCCAGAAACGGGCTGCTTATGATGCATGGGGGAATATTGACTTCCTATGCCGGAACTATATCTTAAATAGGCTAGACGACTCATTATACAACATCTATAGCCCAATAAAGATGGCTAAAGAGCTAAGGGAGTCGCTAGATAAAAAATTTAGAATAGCAGATGCCAGTTTAAAGAAATTTGTAGTCGGCAAATTTGCGGCAATATCTGTGATTTAAAGCTTGTGAAACTAGAGGTGGGAAAAAGTATTTCATTACCTTCATTAATGACTGCACAAGATTTTGCTACGTATACTTATTACGAAGCAAAGACGAAGCACTGGAAGCATTCAAGTATTATAAGACTGAGGTTGAGAATCAACTTAGCAAAAAGATAAAACTGTCAAAAGTGATAGAGGTGGTGAATACGGAGCACCATTCGACGAATTTTGCACAGAATTTGGCATTATTCATCAAACGCAGCTCCTTACCTCAATCAAATGGTATCGCTAAACATAAGAATAGCACACTTAAAGAAATGATAAATGCCATGTTGATTAATTCCTGGTTATGCCAAAACATGTGGAGAGAAGCAATTCTCTCAACCAATCACATCTTAAACAAAAGATTAGCACATCGTAGCATTATTTTGACTTCCACAATAATAAAGTTTCAATTATTGGAGTGGATGCACTAAATTCCATATGCCAATCGACTTAGGAAGCAACCAAACCTGACAACAATCATGTGTCTTCCCATACTTAAAACCTATGGATAATTGTCTCTAATATCTCTCGTGTCTAACATATTTTTCAAAGTACCCCCGAAATAATTATTACTACATCACTGGTCATTAAATCAAATGAAGGAATTAGGGAAAAAACACTTTTTATCTGTTATGTTTGTCACTTTTCGATTTTGGTCCTGCAAGTTTCAAATTTTGAATTTTAGTCTTATAACTTTAAAAAATTTGCATATTTGGTCCTGACACCACTCGAATTGCTATTTTCGGTACAAAAATCCCACGTGGTATGTGTGTTTTTGCAAGACATGTGTTTTTTCCGGTATGCTACGTGAAATTTTTGCGCCGAAAATAGCAATTTCGGTGGCGTCAGGACCAAATATGCGAATTTTTTAAAAGTTATAGGACTAAAATTCAAAATTCGAAACTTACAGGACCAAAACTGAAAAGTAGCAAATACAAAGAACGAAAAATATTTTTTTCCCGAAGAAATTAACAGAGCTGGAAGTCTATTTGTAATACAATTTCGGTAAAATGTTAGATTTTTGAGTAATTGAAGTGTTATACAAGTTCCATTAATTTTTTTGTCCACTAAACTAACAACAGAAGAAAAGGAAAGCATGTGTATAATAATGATTATGACCTAAACCTCAACAAATATTTCGATAATTATGTCAACCTTTAAGGTAATTACATGATTTAAGCACACCAAAAGACAATATATACTAGAACACAAATTATTTATATGTATGCAAATAAAAAATGTTAGCATCTGAGTTAAGGAAAATCTAAGGAGGATGTCAGAATCTAGGTCACTTTCAAATGAATGACGTATCGAGTCCAATTATTTCTGTTGAATAATAATAATAATAATAATAATAATAATAATAATAAGAAAATAAGAGGCAGGGAAAGAAAGAAAGAAATAAGAAAAAAGACAATGGTTACGGTTGAAAAAGAGTACAAGAACCATATCATGTGATGACGAACACTTGGCAAGTCAGAAATTTATCAAAACAATTACTTTAAAGAGAGCAAGAGGTCTGTGCCTTAGCTTGAAGTTTTTCTTTATAATTTTTCAACTGTAATTGTATTATCACCAACAATTTATCTGTGAGTAAATTGCACAAAATCTCCATGTGAAAAAGTGAATTAGCACATAAATTCTCGTATGATTAAAAATATCACAAAACACCCTTGTATTTTTGAAAAATGATCATCCCATACCCATTTTTGGCGCGTGTCTTTTAAATAGATAATGCTGATAGTGTTGTTGTCTTTGAAGGTTAGAAATTTCCGGCCGAGCGCC
>JACFYI010001187.1:585438-598962 GCA_014898755.1 Handroanthus guayacan
TTCTTAATTAATTTTTCATAGGATTTAATTTACCAAGTACATAGAACACAGGTTTTCTTTCTTTTTCTTTTTCTTTCCCTTTGCAAATGAACTCTATTTGATTTTGAATTGAGAGAGCAAATTTTTTTGAATTTAGAGAGAGAAATTTTGTAGGGAAGAGAGAGGTTTTATTATTGGGTGCAGGTTAGAAAATGAGAGGGAAAGTTCAGTATTTTAAATCACAAATGGTATTTCTTATGGATGGCTCTTCAAATACTAGTGTTACACACAAATTAATAAAATTGCAAGATAGCAAAAAATTCACAGCTTTGGAGGGGAGATTTTCCAAATATTTGTAATAGAATAACACCGATTGAAAAATAAATTTGAAGAGAATAAAATTAGAAAGAAAAAAAATTATAATTGGAGAAAAAATAAATATTAAAAAAGGCAAGTAAAAAAAATTATTTAGCCATTATTTTTAAAAACTATCTTGTAATTATCTTTTAAAGTAGAATTAATTTTGTTAATTTATTAAAAAACATACCAAAATAATTATCTGACTATCATATAATGTCGATATGGATTAAGTTCAACCGTGACAGAAGCAAATATCTTGGCTTAAATGGGCTGCGCCAGGTGGGATTTTCCAACGCTAATGATACGTTGTCATGTCTTCTAGGTCACGAATAATTGAGTAATATGACAAAATTAAATTTTATGCTGAGATGTCTGCTGGTGGTCCTCGGATTAGAATGTATAGGGTTGGTGCATTCTATGGTTTGAATTGAAGGTGATGCTATATCTATAATATCATTCATTGCTAGTAATTAAATGCAATAATATGAATTGGACCACACCTTATTTCCATCCTTCTTCATTAAGTTGCGTGTATGGCAAAATTGCATTTTTAGTCACATAAGATTGGGAGGTCAGCATTTTTAGACCCAAGTTTTTAAAATTGGTGTTCATCCGAAGTTTTTGAACATGTTGCAACATTAGTTTCAAAATCAATTTTCTGTCTGAAAATTAAAGGAACATGTGCCAAGCACGTGTTTTTTGGACGGCCACAGACTCCACACGCATTCCGCTGCATTAATTTTTGGATGGAAAGTTGGTTTTGAGACTAATGTTGCAGTATTTTTAAAAACTTGGGATGAAATTAAGTCTCAATTTTTTTATAATTCATGAATTTCATCCCAAATTTTTAAAAATGTTGCAACATTAGTCCCAAAACCAACTTTCTGTCCAAAAATTAACAGAACATGTGCCAAACATGTGGCTTTTGGACGGCCAATCGCTCCACACGTGCTCCGCTCCATTAATTTTTGGACGGAAAGTTGGTTTGGGACTAATGTTGCAATATTTTAAAAAATTTGGGATGAAATTTACGAATTTTAAAAATTTAGGACTAAAAATACTGACCTAGCCTTTGTGAGACTAAAGATTGCAATTGGTCTCTGTGTTTGTGTATATATATGTTTATATCACTTGGCAAATATGGCGTGTATTCTACCACGTAAAGCACTTAAAAGGCTGTAAGAATGAATTGATGATGAAAGTGACTAGAAATGGCAGCACGTGTGAAGTAAGAGGCTTATAAGGGCCCGTTCCGTTGTGCTTCTATTTTCAGTTTAGGATGGAACATTGTTAAGATTATTATATTTATGCATAAAAAGATGTGTTTTTCGGAAAAAAAAATGTATATTTTGATTATTTTGAAACGATGTTGGTTATTTTATGTGTGTTAATTCAAATTCAAATTTGATTGGTGTGATAATAGGATAATAGGGTACGTACAGAAATACATGAGTGATACTTCTAATAGAAAGATGAATAAATAAATGGTTTTAAGGTTTGGAATAGTAAAATATATGAAAATGGCTTATGAAAATACAAACAAAGGGGCTGAAATATTGTTTCCTACGTTTCTTAAATTTTATTTTATGGTTTAGTTGTTAAGGGAGTTGAGTACTAGAATAGTACTCCTAATTCATGGATTCTTGATTTTAATTCAGTTTTACTCGTTAAATGGGCAAGAATTTGGCCTAACTCTACCATCATAGTGGCGGCTTTTGGTAAAAAAGAGTTGAGAATTTGACATATTAAGTAAATTAATTTTTCTCACCAAACCCAGTTGTGGGGCCTGTGATCCTAGTGGAGAACGTTCCTTGTTCGAACGAGGTTTGTATTACATTCTACCCCAGATCGGTGGTGATTTTGAGGTCACGAGATCACCAAATAGCAGTTTGAGGACAATCCTTTGCAAAAATTGAAAAGAGATAAGGAAGAAAAAGAAAAAGAAATAGAAGAAGTAAACTAACTTTTCATATCTAGTTTTCGTTTATATGGGTGATTTATTAGTTTGAGTCCGTACTACATCATTGAATGACTGTATGTCTTAATTAAATAATTATTTCTTTGACAACCTCTAATCTAACATTTTAATATTTGAAGTAATATATGTTTAATATATTTCCAAACAAAATAAAGCGTGACAAACTATTATTATTATTATTATTATTATTATTATCTTTTAAATATTATTATTTGGTTAAAAAACTTCACAGCATATATATATATATATATTTAATGAAAGGGTAAAAACATATAATTCAATAGGACGTCAAATCATCATCTGTCATTGAAGTTTGAAATTGGAGGAACAAATGATACTACATCGGTTGATACGTAAATTTGTAGTAATTTATCAAACTTTTAATTTTTAAATACTTTTAAAGTAATCAATCACAACTAAAATAACTATTTAAGTTTTTCAATAACAGAATCGTAAATTTATTAATTACCTAAAATGATATCAATGACTCTATTTTTATAGACTTGATGACATTCATATGCATTTTTCTAATATTTACATCATATACATTTATGTTAGTTCCGGCTTTTGCTTAATAAGAATCCACAAAAGAAAATTCTATACATGTGGATAATAAAACATTTTAGGAATAAGTACCTTTGCGAAATTTTTCACTTTGCAGTCTAAATGCATTTATTTTTTATTGACTATTCTACTAGAATTATTTCACGAGGGATCCATGTAAATAAGATAAAATTGACCCCCTAAAAAACATTTCAATTTACCATCTGAATTTCGGGATAATTTGCATAGTATCATTTATTGGTAGAATCTTTTCACCCAGAAAATTCAATTAGATTACCAAGTGAAAATTTTGTGAAGTTAAAATTGCAAAGCGAAATTCTTTAAAAATAAAAAAAAAGAAAAAAATTGCAAACGAAAAGGGAGAGAAAAAGTTTGGAAACCTCGCAGCAAGTTCCATATATGTGGGATGTCCACAAAGAATACTGAAGTGCTTTTTTCTTTTTCTTTTTTTTTCTTTTCTTTTTTTTAAAGAAATACTAAAGTTTAAAAAGCCATTGGTTGTCCATTTAGGCATGTGTCACATTAAGGATCACTTATTTTTCCTAAAGAGATGAGTGGGTAATATGAGATGCATGAATGAGTCATAAATGAAATTAATGCATGACTATAGGTGTGTATAATATATATATATGTGTGTGTATGTATATATAAATGTATATGAATATGATGCAATTATTTTGTACGAATAATATCATTTGTACTTCATTTGATTAATTAAAGTAGATTGAAATGTCCTTCTTACAACGTGTGGTTCACGGATCATCCCACTTATTTAGCAGGACGTACTATTAATCCACATTTAGAGGCACTTGACTAAACTTATTTAAAATATTTTATAAACTTCTAAACCTTATAAGATATTTTTAGAGCTTATAAGATATTAGATTTTATTTTAAAAATAAATTTTTAAAGTATTTGAATAAATTAAGATATTTTTAGCTTATAAGATGTCAGTAAGATATTCTGAAGAGCTTATAAGCTCACCCAAAAGCCCTCTTAGTTCCAGGTATGGATTTCTATATATTTATCAAAATAAATATGAACTAGATTCGATAAATACATAATCTAATCCATAAGATATTATTATTACTTTTTTATTATTTGTTTATTCTTGGACAAAGTTTATAAATCTAGGCAATAGGTTGGTGATTCTATATAAGCTGTTGCTCATTTCATCTTCATCTTCTATTTTTTGAAAAATAGTGTGCTTCTCTGCCTCACGTGGGATTGACTGATATATGCATTGATTAGCTTTCAGATGTAACGTCCTAATAAAAATAGGTAGCACGAGCACGTGAATTATCTATAATTCCCAGTCAGCCGGTCTATAGCCACACAACTCACCTAGAAATTAATGGGCATGTTTTTGCATTTTGGGGTGTTTCGGTAATAATTCAATTTTGAGAGTCGGTTAAGGAATGTGACAAATGTTTCTTTATATTTTAAGCATTAGATAGACATTGTTTTAGGTTGTTAAGTGATGTTTGATTGTGTTTTGGGATGAGATGGTTTTTTACTGTAGGCGTCAACTTATATCATTTTTTGTGTTGTTAGTGAAGAGAAAATGTAATTTAGAATTATTTTTTATATGTAGTTATTATACAAAGGGTTTTTGGGGATGTGATAATTGTATAAAGTTACTTTTGTATGTAATTTTGATACTTTCTTATCTAGAGATGCCTTTTTGGTAATTTTTCAAATATAAAGGGGTATTTTGGGATAATGAATTTGGGTTAATTCTCTCAATGTGTTAATATGTTAAAAAAATGACGGAATTAGTGACCGTGTTAGAGTCGGTCACTAATTTTAGTTCAAACAGTCATCGAATTGTGACCGCAGTAATGTCGGTCACCAAATTAGTGACCGCCAAAAGTATATATGAAATAAGTAGTGACCCCATTTGTGACCAATAAGCATCGGTCACTAATTTCAGTGACCGATTAGTGACCGCTAAGTGTGCGGCCACTAATTTGGTCACAAATCGATCACTAATTTTTCTATTATAAATGAAGTGTAAGCGGTAACCAATCGGTCACTGGTTCGGTGGATTAGTGACCGCTGTCTGCGGTTACTGATTTGCGATCACTGATTTGTGGTCACTAAAGCTAGTTTTTTAGGTAGTGTCGCTGGATAAAAAAAATATAGAACAGAATATGCCAGTTTAAAGAAATTTGTAATTGGCAAATTCGCAACAATATATGTGATTTAAAGCTTGTGCAAATTAGAGGTGGGAAAAAATATTTCATTACTTTTATTAATGAATGCACAAGATTTTGCTACTTATACTTATTACGAAGCAAAAACGAAGCATTGGAAGCATTCAAGGGTTGAGAATCAACTTAGCAAAAAGATATAACTATCCGAAGCGATAGAGGTGGGGAATACGGGGCACCATTCGATGAATTTTGCACAAAATCTGGCATTATTCATCAAACTACAACTCCTTGCCTTAATCAAATGGTTTTGTTGAACAAAAGAATCGGACATTTATTATGAATGTCATGTTGATTAAGTCTGGGTTATCCCAAAACATGTGGAGGGAAGCAATTCTCTAGACCAATCACATCTTAGACAAAACACCCCAAAATATGTGGAGGGAAGCAATCCTCTCGACCAATTACATCTTAAACAAACGGTTAGCACATTATAGCATTATTTTGACTTTTACAATAATAAAGTTTCAATTATTGGAGTGGATGCACTAAATTCCATATGCCAATTCGCCTAGGAAGGAGCCAAACCCCAGAACAATCATGGGTTTTCCCATACTTAAAACCTAGGGATAATTTTCTCTAATATCTCTCATGTCTAACATATTTATCAAAATACTCCCCAAAAAAATTATTAATGCTTCACTTGTCATTAAATCAAATGAGGAAATTAACAGAGCTGGGAGTCTACTTCTAATACAATTTCAGTAAAATGTTAGATTTTTGAGTAACTGTAGTGTTATACAAGTTTCGTTAATTTTTTCGTCAACTGAATTAACAATAGGAGAAGGAAAAAGCGTGTATATAATAATAGTTATATTCTAAACCTCAACAAATATTTCGATAAGTATATCAACCTTTAAGGTAATTACATGATTTAAGCACACCAAAAGACAACATATACTAGAACACAAATTATTTATATGTATGCAAATTAAAAAATGTTAGCATCCGAGTTAAGGAAAATCTAAGGAGGATGTCAGAATCTAAGTCACTTTCAAACGAATGACATATCGAGTCCAATTATTTTTGTTGAATAATAATAATAATAATAATAATAATAAAAAGATAAAAAGGAGACAGGGAAAGAAAGAAAGAAATAAGCAAAAAGAGGATGGTTAGTGTTGAAAAAGATTACAAGAACCATATCATGTGATGCCAATAATTGAGCTTCGCAAAGACACTTACATCACTAATGACGAACAGTCGAAACAATTACCTTAAAGAGAGCAGGAGATTTGCGCCTCAGCAGCTCAGCTTGAAGGTCTTTTTTTTTTTTTTTTTTTTTTTTTTTTTGTAATTGTATTTTCACCAACAATTTATATATAGGTAAATTGCACAAAATCCCCACGTGGAAAAGTGAGTTAGCATATAAATCTTCGTATAATTAAAAATATCACAAAACATCCTCTTATAATCTTATTTTTTAAAAATGACCATCCCATACCCATTTCTGGCGCGTGTCTTATGTGTTGTTGTTTTTAAAGCTTAGAAAAATCATTTTTACCCCTGATAACTTAAAAAAATTAAAAAAAAAAAAAATTCCTCATCTTCTTCCATTATTCTTCTTCTTCTTCTTCTTCTTCTTCTTCTTCTTCTTCTTCTTCCATTTCCTCCTTTTGAAACCCTAATTTTTCTCCCCATCTTCTTCTCCCCTCTTCAATAAAAAATAGTAATCAGAATAAAGGGGGAAAAAAGAAAAAAGAAAAAATCAGAATTTAGAACTTCTTTTTCCCCTCTTCTTCTCCCATGTCCACTGAGACCCACATTCAACCACCCCCTCTGCCGCCACTCCACCCCATGAGCTGCCTCTAATTTATTTTTATTTTATTTTATTTTATTTTTTTGGCTGTTGGGATGCATGCCAACCGACGCTAGCAATGGGTGGTGGAAATGGGTGGGGGTTTGGATATGTGTGTGTACATGTATATATATTTGTTTATTTATAAGAAACAGACTTGAATGTTTATATATATAAATAATTAAATATATATGTTTGTTTATAAAAACAATATATATAATATATGATATATATGTATGTATACATTTTTTTAAAAAAAGATATATGATATATACTTTTTTTTTTTTGATAATGTCATATATATTTTCTTTGTTATATGTAAAAGAAAAAATTATGAAAATATTAAAAAAGAACTTTTTATAAATATATATATATATATATATAAAGAACTTAAAATTTTTAATTCTGGGTGGAGGGTAATTTGATTACTTCAAAGGTCCTTTTTAACTAAAGTAGGCAGTGGGGTGAGTGTGAACATTTTCTCAAAAATACGAGGATATTTTGTAATAGTTTTAATTATACGAGGGTTTATATGCTAATTCGCTTTTTCACAAGGAGTTTTATGCAATTTACCCATTTATATAATGGATGGCTTTATCCATACTGGTTCTGTACACCAATTGAGAAAATTGCATGTGAAGGAGAAATATTTGAGTGTCCGAAAATCTGTCATTCTCTTTATTAAACCATGAGGATCCATGTGACGGAGTCAACTATGGTGAGGCCGGCGGCGCCAACACCTACCGGCAACATGTGGCTTTCTCATTTGGATTTGGTCATGCAACACTACCACACACCCGCTGTGTCATTCTACCGCCACACCGGCGCTGCCAACTTCTTCGACACGTCGCTACTCAAGGCGGCGCTGAGCCGCACCCTCGTTCACTTCTACCCCGCAGCGGGCAGGTTAGTGAGCAACAACAATCGGATTGAGATCAACTGCAATGCCGAAGGGGTTCTCTTCGTGGAGGCAGAGTGCGATGGCACGATGGATGAATTAGGCGACTTCAGTCCTAGGTCTGATCTCAAACTTGTCCCAATGGTGGATTATTCGTTGGGAATTTCGACGTTTCCACTTATGCTGTTCCAGATCACACGTTTTAAGTGTGGTGGAGTTTGCTTAGGCATCGGAAATCAACATCATTTGTCCGATGGATTTTCCAGTATCCATTTTCAGAGGACGTGGTCGGAAATAGCTCGGGACTTGGATGTCGGAATTCCGCCGTTTTTGGACAGGACTATTCTTTGCGCGCGCAAACCGCCACTGCCGGAGTTTGTACACATTGAGTACCAGCCGCCGCCGGTGATGAAAAACCCTCAAGAGAAACTTGATGCAACAAGCGAGACAATTTTTAAGATATTTAAGCTGAGACGGGATCAGCTCAATGCCCTCAAGGCTCAATGTTATGCGGCGGCAGAGATGGAAGCAATTAAGGTATGAGATTTGATTTTTGGGATAATTATCTAAACTCTTGATGTTTGGCCGATTATATAAGTACGTCTTGTGGTTTGAAAACTTATAGTAAGAGGCTAAGAGCCCAACAAGAGGACTCAAAATATTAAAACTAGACACTTGGTTATTCTATCAGTATGGAATGTTAGCTATTATAATTTCTGACACTACATGTGGTATTTTTATAATTAGATAGATGAAACCTGAGAAAGATAATTATTCTTGATTTTTTAAAGTTCACAAAGTACAAAGGGATTTAAGTACAAGATAATTACCTGAACATCCCCAAAGGTTCGATATATTTATCGAAAGCATCTCTTGAAGTTTGGATAATTACTATTACACTACCAATATTAATTTAGCTGACTTGATAATTTCAATTACACCCCTTGAAAAATCTGAAATATTACAAATGATCCCTCCTAGACAAGGGGTGTAATTGTAATTGTAATTATGTTTTAGTTTAGATGATGCAAAGTGTAATTGCAATTGTAATTATGCATTAGTTCAGATGATGCAATTGTAATTATGCATTAGTTCAGATGATGCAATTATAATTATGCGTTAACTGAATTAATGGCATATATTGGTACCAGATCAATAATCATATCAATGAAATGCATAGAAAAGAAAGTAAAACCATACAAGAACACAACAATTTAACATGGTTTGGCTATGCCTACGTCCACGGATAGAGATAATGACGTTTCCACTATATGAATGTGATGAAGTAAAATAGATTTGTATCACACAATCCTTACAACACCAATCTTACAACACTAATCTCCCTTTTATCTTGTAATTTGAAGTTCTCCTCTATTCTCTCTTAATTTCGTACAAGAAAGATATGAAAAACAGCCTAAAAAAAAACACCTTAAAATTGAATAATGCGATTTGGAGTAATTGTTGCACGACTGCGTTGAAAAATAGCCGTGGATGTGCCGAGAACAATGAGTAGAAAATTTTGTCACAAAGTTGAGCGCCCCAATGCCCATTTGGGCACTCCAGTGTGTGGCCAAGTATGATTTCGGGCACCCCAGCACTTATTTGGGCACTCTAGCGCCCATTCATCATAAGATTGGGCGCCCCAGCGCTCATTTCAACATAAGTTTGGGTGCTCCAGCGCTTGTTTTGGCATGTCCTTTTGCCTTTTGCGAATGCTGCCGATGATTTCCTGCGCAGTTGTGCTCAATACAGTGTTGAAAAACTTGATTTTTGTCACAAATTTCACAATATAAGGTCTAATGGTAATTACCAAGTCCTCAAGAAATATTTTGGTAATTATGTCAAACCTCAGACGGAGGTAATTATCCTTTTAAGTAATAAACCACGAAAATAGTACCCGATAAATTACAATCCTAACAGGACGTAGACAATGTCAACTACACCACGTACGAGGTGCTAGCAGGGCATGCATGGCGTTGTGTCTGCGAGGCTCGTGCGTTGTCGGAGGATCAAGAAAGTAAGATGTACATAGCAACGGAAGGGCGGTCTAGGCTTCGGCCCCCTATCCCACCTGGCTATTATGGCAATGTGATCTTCACAGCCATGCCTATTGCCCTCGCCGGTGACCTCCAATCGAAGCCATTAAAATTTGCTGTCAAGAAAATCCATGACGCGATAGCCCGTATGGACAATGACTACTTGAAATCAGCCATTGATTACTTGGATTTTCAGCCTGATCTTAATGCCCTTGCAAGAGGTCAACGGTATTTTAAGTGTCCTAATTTTCAGATGGCGAGTTGGGTTAAGTTGGGTGTTTATAACGTGGATTTTGGATGGGGAAAACCTATTTTTGTGGGACTTGGAGTGACTCCATTAGGAGAGAAAAGCTTTGTGATCCCCAGTGGTGATAATGATGGGAGCTTATTCTATGCTATTTCTCTTCCAGAAGAACATATGAAGAAGTTTGAGAGGCTTCTTTATGAGAACATAAGTTCCAATAATAATGTAATACATTGAATAATGTTGTCATAGTTCGTTGCTGTATAAGGTGTGGGTATTTATGTAATAGTTCATGCATATTGTGTTTTGTGTTAATTAACTGGGAAGTGAGGGTATTATTAATATATAGTTCATCTTGTGATTTGTGTTAACTAGTAACTAAGTATGGGTGTTTACGTAATATTTCATCTTGTGTTTTCTTGTAATAATACCTGCCGCCCCACATTGCTATTTAATTTATTTCAAGTAATATCGTGCTCATAACTAGTGTAAAAATAAGTCTATAAATAATAATTGGAATTTTAGGGTCAAGGCTCGTGCTAATTAATTTAAAGATGATTAATGTTTTGAATTTTTATGCAATTGCCGGATTTAACATTAGAATTTAGAGGCATCAATATTTTGGAGATTTTCCCATTACTTTAAAGCTCTATTTAGATAATTTTTTAATCCAACTAGGTACCTGATGATATTGACCCACTAAAATCTTACAAATATATATGATATTAAACCCCATGACTTAGTTTCTTGAGTTGTCATCTTTACATATGAAAATCCCTCAGAAAATAGATCTTAATTTTTTTTTTTCCTGAAAAATCATCTATGTGAAAGAATTCGAGAAGGGTAAGTGCTTCCTTTCCCTTTTAATTGCTTTTAGGGTTAAGATCCTAGGTTACTATTAGATTAGGAAAATTAGTTCTATTTGCTAAGTTTTAATGTAAGTCGACATTTCGTTGTAGATCTAGTAAAGAGTGCTTAGGTGGGCATGGATTCAGAGATGCTTTAATTTTGGATTTTAGGATCAGAGGTAAGTGGTCTTGTTTTTTCTTTTATGCCCTATTTTAATGAAAAATTTTGCTCTTAAAAAATATTAATTATTTTGTTTCAATGATATTTTTGTATACAAAAGGAAACGTAATTTGAAAGTATTATGTATGCAGTTTTAATTCCTTCTATGCTTTCATAGAATCTTATTCCTAAAATATTTGCTTTTAGTTTAGAATGATTTTTATATAAATACGATTTGAGCATTTTATTATTAAAGTTTCTATCAAGTAAAGCATACCATGTGATCTAATGTTTATTAAGATGAAACTAAAAGTATTTTTTTATAGTAAGTTAATTAATGATTATGCTATACAAATGATTTGGGAGACTGTTGATCCGAAATTGTGCTACTGATTATGGTAACAAATCTCTAAACAAACTAAACTGTGCTACAAGTTGTAGTAGGCAAATCTCTTAGCCATGCCACAAGATTATAGTAGCAAACATGTAACACCCCGAGATTTCCCAAATTAAAATTTTTGAATAATTGATTTCGTAAATTAAATCAATTTCAAATAAAACGAGAATGAATTAATTTCAAGAAATATTTTTCACACCCGAAAATAATTTCTTCGTTTACACTCAGATATCTTGGTCCAATACATTTTATTAAGCCTAAATCAAGCCTAAACAAAATCCCAAATCAGTCACACCTTAATCCCAATTAATTAAGCACTTAAAACCTAATTAAACAAAATAATTGAGGACAAAATAATTGAAGGAATGGGCTCCCATCACCAACTTTTGCAGGGAGCATGGCTGGCCGAAAGTTATACATTAATTAGTGGAAAGTTTGGTAAGAATTAATTAGTGGAAAGTTTGGTGAGATTAGTTAAATTAATCCTATTTAATCAAACTTTAGGCTATAAATAGAGGTTGAAATTTAGAAAGAAACCAACCACACCTTATTTCATTTCCTCCTTTCTTCTCGGTAGCTTACATTTCAAACACACATTCACTAAAATTCTTCTTACCTTAAGCAAGATTTAAAGGGGGAAAACAAGGGTGTTTACTCAAGCCTCAGTAAGTAAATTTTAGTAAATATTAGGTGTTATGATTTTGTTAAGATATGAGCTTGAATAAGAGCTTATTTTGTGTCTAGACGTTGATTTTTTCAGATTGCTCGGTTTCTAGCATCTTAAGCTCCGGACGACAAGTAAGACTTACGGAATTTTTGCCTCTTTCATACAATCATATGCTCTTATCTTTTATACTTTATTCGTTGCCTATCTTGAGCTTATGATGCCTCTATTGTTCATGCCGTGATACTTGTGATTATGAGTTTTGTAATGCCGTTGTTACGCTCGATATTGTTGATATTAATGCTTGTTGAACATCTATGCCTTATTTTGGACTCAAATTTTTGGATCATGGACTAAAGAGGAGAACTTGAATAATTAAAAAACGTAAGAAAAGAAAAAATGACAGCTTCTCGTATAGCTTCGATCAGCACAACACTTAACTTCGTATCTGCCGAAACTCGACTTTTACTCGTCCAAATGACTCATATAATATACCGTTAGAAACCTCTTTGAGTGTAGATACTTTTAGAATCAAGAATTATAAAAAAGAAAAAGGAAATTAAGCAAAAATGGTCTCGGAATGTTGACTGCCATTTCCGTCATATTCCAGTTATGTCTACTTTATCTTCAACTTTTTGGCTTTAAAAACTTGACTTTCTCTCATCCAAATGACTCATATAATATACCGTTGGAAATCTCTTTAAGTGTAGATAACGTTAGAATTTTGATTCACTCAAAAATAAGGAAAATTATGGCTAGAAATATCCATAGAACCGACCCGCCAGATTTTCGAAAAAACTGGAAGGAATCTACCTTGACTTTCACTTTCAAAAATTTAAAAATCTAACTTTTCCTTACCAAATTATCTCGAAAAATATACCATTAGAAAGAATTATCGAGTCTAGTTAATTACGGAGTTGAAATACGAATTTTTACTCATTAAGATGATTTTTTGAATAATCGAAAAGTGAACTGCCGCTAGAAAAATATTGAGTTTGAGTGTCTTGATATTTTTTTTATGAAATATCTTTAAATTTGAAACTCCACACTTTTTTTTTACGAAAAATCATTTTTGATTCGAGTGAGATTTTTAGCCGATTTTCAAATAAAATAAAATTCAAAATTTCAATTCTTTTAAATGATTTCTTTCATATTTTTCCCTTTAATAAGATGAAGATTTCAAATGAAAACTCCTTTGGTCCATTGTCCAATTCCCATTTATTTGTCTCCTACAGTCTATAATCTCAATTTCGATCCATTTGTTCTCTATAATTTATAATTTCAAATTCTAATTCGTTTGATTGATATGATTGACCGTGCTTTCGAATTGGTCATTATGATTGGTCAATTAAATATGTGCCGAATGGCTTCATGATTATAAGATA
>JACFYI010001187.1:624371-641277 GCA_014898755.1 Handroanthus guayacan
CCAAATTTACCAGCTTAGAACCAAATGCCACAAGCCCCTCTCCAGAATACAAACCAAAATCCGAACTCAGCTGGAGCAAAAAAGGGAAAAAAACGAGCTAATGGCCCTAGTGATATACTGGAGGAAGATAGGCGGTCTAAGAGAATAAATCTGGGAGAAATTGACATTAACTCTTTGTTATCAGCGAAGGTTGTGTCACAACCCCGTTGGTCGCAATGAGTTGCCTATTCTAGAACTATCTAGGGCTCGGAGCGCCCTTGACAGTTCAATGTTTCAGAGATATCCTCCAATGGTATAGCCCTAACATTGTTTTCTTATCAGAAACCAAATGCCGAAGCTCCTTAATTGAGTCGCTCAAAAACAAATTTTCTTTGTATGGAATTAATGTGGATTGTAGTGGTCACTCCGGTAGCTTAGCTCTACTCTGGAAAAAAGACATTTTGGTGGAACTTCGTAGTTTTTCTATGCATCACATTGATTCGTTGGTGGAATTTCCCCAGTTCCCTGGACAGTGAAGGTTGACCGGATTCTACGAATATGCCAATTGAAGTGAACAGTTATTATTGTGGAACTTACTTTGGGAAACTCTATGATCTAACATTTGCAAGCTGGGTAGTGGGGAGAGACTTCAATGCGATATTAGCTGACGAGGAGAAGATGGGAAAAGCTCCCTATTAGCCTTCATGCATTAACGCCTTCAGGGAGGTCATTAGCGAATGTAGGATTTCAGACTTAGGTTTTGTTGGGTACCCGTATACTTGGAATAATCGAAGAGAGGAGCAACATACAATAAGATGAAGGCTGGATAGAATACTGGTTTCAAATTCCTGATGTGACGAATTCCCTTTCTCTTTAGTTGAACATCTCGAGCATGGTGGCTCCAATCACATCCCCCTGCTTCTCACCTGCAATAAATCCCAGCTGGAAATCAGGGGCGCTTATCGTCAACCTTTTCGATTTGAAGCACGCTGGACAAAATATGAAGAATATGGAGAGGTGATTAAAAACCAGTGGAGCATTGGGTCAGTTCCAGAAAAAATTAGCAAATGCGGTGAGGCACTGTCGATATAGAACCGAACGAAAATTAAGGCACCACAACAGAGGATAAAACTATTAAGACAATGGCTGGATAGCCTAAGCAAAGAACAGATCACTCCGCTAAATAAAGAGACAGTTCACAAAGTCCGCACAGAACTGGAAAAGGCATTTACCCAAGAGGAGATTTACTGGACACAACGAAGCCGTATCGACTGGCTAAGGGAGGGGGACTGCAATACCGCCTTTTTCTATTGCAAAGCCACCACAAGAAAATAGGATATTCACATCCGAGGGCTTTATGATGAGCACGAAGAATGGCACGAGTCGAGACAGGTCTTGGAGGAGTTTGTTAGTGCCTATTTTCCCAATATTTTCAGCTCCTCAAATCCTACACCGGAAGACATGGATAGGGTCCTAGGTGCGGTCCAGCCTAGAGTCACAGACGAAATAAATGAAAGACTCCTACTACCATTCACCAAGAAGGAGGATAGTACTGCCCTTAAAGTTATGAACCCCTATAAATCCCCATGTCCGGATGGTATGCCTGCTTTTTTCTTCCAACGCTACTGGAATATAGTAGGTAATGATGTTTGTGATTTTGTCCTTGATTTTTTGAATAATAACTCTCTCCCTAGCACCACAAATTATAATTATGTCACTCTCATCCCTAAAACCCGTAATCCCCAAACTATAACTCAATTCAGGCCTATTAGCTTGAGCAACGTTCTTTATAGAATTAGGTCCAAAGTTATCACCAATAGACTTAAATTTGTTCTTGATAAGCTTATTTCCCCAACTCAGTCGGCTTTTGTTCCTCAGAGACTTATTACTGACAATATCCTGGTATTGTACGAAGTCAATCCCTATATCAGAAACAAAATCAAAGGAATCGAAGGTTGCATAGCGATTAAACTCGACATGAGTAAAACCTAAGACCGAATTGAATGGCCTTTCTTGCGAGGCATGCTTTCTAGATTAGGTTTTGCACCCAAATTTGTGGAGTTACTCATGCTTTGTGTCTCCACAATTTCTTAATCGTTTTTACTTAACGGCTCTCCTATTGGCTTTATTCGTCCTAGTAGGAGCTTTCATCAAGGAGACCCTCTCTCACCTTACCTGTTTCTTTTCTGTGCTGAAGGTTTAATATCTTTAATTAAATAGGAGGAGCTCGCTAATCGTCTCTCTGGCATTTCAATCTCTAGAAATGCGCAGAGTATTTCTCACCTATTTTTTTGCAGATGACACATTCTTATTTAGCAAAACAAATACAAAGTTGGCTCGTGTGATCCAACAAATCCTACGCGCTTACGAGAAAGCGTCTGGTCAGCAGGTCAATAGGGACAAATCTTCCATTGTGCTAAACAGGAACACAACTGACACAACACGGGAGCATATTGTCAAAACCTTAGGCTTTCAAGTGGTAGTAAAACGTGAGAAATACGTGGGATTACCGGTAGAGATGGGAACCTCTAAATGGACTGTTTTTAGCTACATCAGAGAGAGGGTCTGGCAACGATTGCAGGGGTATAGTGAAAGACATTTGTCCATAGCCGGACGCGAGATCCTAATCAAATCCATTATTCAGGCCATTCCAACCTATGTTATGAGCTATTTCTTGCTGCTAAAAAGCCTTTTGCAGGAGTTGGAGACAATCACTACATGAAATTAGCTATATTGTGGTGGTAGTTTTGCTGCAGTTAATGGAAATTGCCCCGAAAAGGAAATTTTCAGGCGATTAAAACAGCGCTTCATGTACCCGCCACAAACATGAATAGTATTCCGTGGCGGTTATCAGCAAACCGCCACCAAATATAACTTCTGCGGCAGTTCTAGACTGCCATGAAATTCAAAATTGTGCGGCGATTTTATAACCGCCGCTATATTTAAATAAATATATATTTACGGCGGTTTTGAAACCGTCGTGAAATTAAAAATCATGCGGCAATTTTGTAACCACCGCGAAGTTTATAATAATAAGAAATCTGCAACGATTTTATAACCGTTGCGAAATACAAAATTTTAACCAGCAAATAGAGGACCAGATCTGAAAATGACTTTCCCTCTCTTCTCTCCACCCAAGTGTCTTTCTTTTGCTAGAGTCAAAATCCCTAGACTTCGCAGTCCACCAACCCAGCGCCGTCGTCCGCAACCCAACGCCGCCGTGAACCACCGAACACCACCTCTCTTCGCCCTCCCCAAATCAGATTGATTCCCCAAAAATCGAAAGCCCCAAAATCTGGATGTACCCAAGCACTACCTTTAGCCGAGAGCCGAGCATCACCGTCGGCCGAGCACCACTCCGTCGTGGTCAGACAAAGCTTACAAGGTGTAGTTTCTTTCATCCACCCTTTGTTTGCTTGCTCAGCCTGTCTATTACGAGCATAAATGGGATGAAATTGTATGTTTTTTGGCTTGAATCTCCTGGTGTAGTTTATATGTTTGAATTTACTGCCTTTATTTTGAGGAAAAAAATTGATTTCTTGAACCTACAGTTATATAATATACATTGATACTTTTTGTGCTATAATAATTGATTGGTCCTAAGTATATCTTTGGACTTCAATATGTTAAAAGAAGAATAGTTTAGGGACATATCCTTGCTGTCAGTGAATCAAGAAAAAGTGACTTGATTAAGTTTAAAGTATGTTATTTATTGAATAAAGAAATCAATAAAATGCTTAAAGTATGTTGTGCGTGGTTTATTTAATATGTTAAATAATTGATAGTATAACTCTAGTTTTTACCTCAATTTTTTTAACATCGTTAAATTCCATAACTTTGTCTCCAGATTGTATATAGTGGGAAATGGATCCCACAATATAAATATGTTGCTAAATTATATATATTTTATCTTGATATCATAAAATTAAAAACTGAAAAAAGAAATTGAGTGCATCTTCTCAATTTCACTTATTAGAGGTCTAATTGTATTTTACACCTGTTTTGTTAAATTTTTCGTCAAACTAGACGAATCATAGGGGATGTCATTATAATTTTTCTTAAGCTATGTGAGATAATTCTATAATGAAATCAAATCGTGAAGGGTGTCAAGGTGATTATCCTTACATATAAGAAGTTAATTTTATGCTTAAATCCAAAATTTTCAAGTTAAACCATAATTAATTATAGTTTCTATTTAAATACTTTCTCCAAATCCACCTACCTTTGAAAATTTTTCAATCATTTAATCAATAATGTATGCATATATTGTACTTGTTTTACGTGGTAAAACTATAGTAGGATGCTATCTTATGATGGAGAAATACTTTCAAATGCATGTCTATTATTGGTTTGAAATAAATCAGTAAAATTGTGAAAAAGTGTAGATAGATTTTGAAAGATTCAATATTGGTTGAAAACTATATTTAGTAATTAGCTGAATATCTTGAAAAATGTGATATTCATTTTCCACATAGTCAAATAATTGATGGATATTCTCACTAATTTCATGGCAATGCATAGTGGCTTAATTCATTAATTGTTGCCTTTTTTCCTTTTTTTTTCTTTTTTCTTTTTAGCTGACGTCTGTTTGCCTTTTTTTTATTTTTTATTTTTTGGAATTCTTCAACATATTATACAACGATGTATTAGGTACAAAGAATAATCATGTGACATATTCATGATTAACCAAAATTTCCCCCCCACCAAAAGAATATATTTTAATGTTTTATCTTTGTTATGACTAATTGTTATGACTAAGTCCTCAATATCACTTTGTTTAATTATATTAGATTATTTCTCAAAGTTTTCCACATCTAGTTGATTATAAAAGGGTAGTGGAAAGTGGAGTATGGAGATTAACCACATGTTTCTCCACTTGTAATAGTAAATTATATTCTAATTATGCCACCTCGTATATGTGTCTTGGGATTAGCCTAAGTTATAATTACCTCGATTAATCTTATAAAAGTTATCGGGTCTTTAATTAATCTACAAAAATTCATTAAATAAAAATCTTCTCACTTTATTCATGTGGTTTCTTTCTTTCTTTCTTTTTTTTTTTTTAAGGAACATTCTATAGCAATGGATAAGTCTTGGATTACAAAACCGCAAAATTCAATTGAATATGACCAAGGAAATAAGAAATTTCTTGATTTTACTTTTGAACATCGATGTGTTAATAATAGAATCATATGCCCTTGCTCAAAATGCGGCTTTAGAAAATGGCAAACTCGGGATGTGGTTTATGAACACTTAATTTGGAAACAAATCCCTGAAGGATATACCTTTTGGTTCTATCACGGGGAGTCTAGAGGAGAAACAAGTAATATCTCAAGTCATAATACTTCAAACGTACGACAAAATGACATGGTTGACGAAGATCCTATAAGAACTATGATCAATGATGCTTTTGGAGCGAATAGACATCAGGTAAATAAAGTACCTCTTACATCCAATGAAGACGTTTGTGAAGCCGAAGAGGTAGCGCATAATGTCACCCATGAATCAACAGAAGTAAGAGAATTTTATGAGTTAGCAAGAGATAGAGAAGAATCATTGTATGAAGGGTGTACAAAGTATTCAAAATTATCTTTTCTGGTAAAGTTGTATCATATCAAGTGCCTGTGTGGGATGAGCGACAAGGCCATGACAATGATATTAGAACTGTTACAAGATGCATTTCAACATGCTAAGACTCCGAGTTCATTCTATGAGGCAAAGAAAACTGTCACCAAGCTTAGTTTGAACTATGATAAGATACACGCATGTCCAAATAATTGTATGTTATATTGGGACAACAAGGATGATGAAGAAAGACAGACATGGAGAATTTGTAACAAGTCTAGATGGAAATCAACCACAAAAGATGGTGAGACTGAGATATCTGGTATTGATGATGGTAAGAAGAAGAAAGTACCAGCGAAAGTTCTTCGCTATTTTTCTTTAAAACCTCGATTGCAAAGATTGTTTTTGTCATCGAAGACAGCTGAGGATATGAGGTGGCATGCTACAGGCAGTGGCAAGGATGGGATGATGAGGCATCCTAGAGATTCTAAGTCTTGGAAGACATTTGATGCAACAAACACTTGGTTTGCATCAGATCCACGGAATGTGCGCCTTGCATTAGCTATTGATGGTTTTAATCCTTATGGTACTTTAAATGTAAATTATAGCATTTGACCAGTCATTCTTATACCATACAATTCCCCTCCATGGGTATATATGAAACAATTATCTTTTATCATTTCAATGATAATTCCTGGTAAAAGAATGCCAGGGAATGATATTGATGTTTACTTACAACCTTTAATTAAGGAGTTGAAAGAGTTATGGACTGAGGGTGTGGATGCATGGTGTTTTATGGGTCATCGTTGGTTTCTTGATTAGAGACATAGATTTAGATTGAACAAGATTCGATTTAATGGAGAGCAAGAACTGCGTAGTCCGCCAAAAAGATTATCTAGTTCTGAAATTTTTGAACAAATACGAAATATTGATGTTACGTTTGGGAAAAGACAAGAGGTGACAGAAAAGGGAAAAAGAACGCGTGGTAGACGTGTTGCAAAGGGTAGCACTGAACAATGGAAGAAAAAGAGCATATTCTTTGAGCTCCTATATTAGAAGAATAACTTGTTGCGTCACAATCTTGATGTTATGCATATTGAAAAAAATATGTGTGATAACATCATTTACACTTTGCTAAACGATAGTGCAAAAACAAAAGATCATGTTAATGCTCGCAAAGATCGTAAGGCTATGGGTATTAAATGTGATCTTTGGCCAAATGAATCCGGAAAGAACCCTTTAGCTATCTTTACAATGACAAGTCACGGCAAAAGAACATTTTTTACAACTTTAAGGAACATCGCGGTGCCGGATGGTTATTCGAGTAATATATCTAGATATATTAATTTGGATAATCTTAAAATAAATGGGATACTGAAAAGTCATGACTTTTATATTTTGATGGAACAACTACTACCATTAGCTATAAGAACAGGATTGCCTAATGAGGTATCATCAGTATTGATTGAGCTATGCTCGTTCTTTAAACAGTTGTGCATTAAAGTGTTGAGTGCTCCTGATCTAGACAAGTTGCAGTATGATATTGTCCTCACTTTATGCCACATGGAAATGTTATTTCCTCTGTCTTTCTTCACATTCATGGTTCATTTGCTTGTTCATCTCATTGAAGAAGTTAAGCTTGGAGGCCCTACACACTACCCGTGGATGTATCCTATAGAAAGGTAAATCAATATCATTATATATAGTTGAATTGTACTTCGTAATGTTGAAATTTGGTATTAATTACATTTGTTGGGCTATGTAATAGGTATTTGCGGCAATTAAAATCTCATGTACGTAATAAGGCTCGGCCGGAGGGTTCTATAGCTGAGGGATATCTTACACAAGAGATTCTTAATTATTGTTCCAGATATCTAGATAATATTGAGACGAGATGGAATCGACCTCGACAAGTTAATGATGGTCCTATTGATTCACAACCTATATTAAGGGTAGATGAATTGTTTCCTCAAGTGGGCAAGATTGTTGGTGGTTATTCATATTTTAATCTGACACCCATTGAGAAGTCACAGGCTCATAGACATGTGTTAAGTAATTGGCCTGCTGTTGATCCCTATCTTCAGTAAGTACTTATTGAACTTATGTTACTATCTAAGTTTACTTTCCTTTTATGTCTAATACCATAAGGTTGTATAGGCAATTTAGAAATCTTGTACGAAGGCAATTGAGAAGTCGTACTCGAAACGCTTGTGAGATAGACAAAAAGGTTCATAGAGAGTTCGTCAGTTGGTTTTGTAATCGGGTTAGTATATTGTCGTCTTGTTCTAAATCATTTAATTTTAATTAGTAACATGTATAAGATTAATGTCATATGCTTTTGACTTTAGATTGACAAAGACTGCGACAATCTTAGTGAGACGGAGAAAATTGTTATTTTGAGTTTTGCTCAAGGTCCAATTACCCAAGCCAGAATATTCACTGCTTATAATATTAATGGATTCAAATTTCGAACTCTGGCTTGTGACAAAGGTTTAAAAACTCAAAATAGTGGAATTTTTGGCATATTTGGGACAAGAAGCTATTCAAGCAGTAGTGACGGTCAAATGCGGTTTGGAGGGGTGTCTTATTATGGAAAACTAGTAGACATCATAGAGCTTTGTTATAGTGGTGTATTTGCAGTGACCTTGTTTAAATGTGAATGGGCAAATACGACTAATCCAAGAGGCATGAAAACAGATAAATTGGGTTTTACCTCTGTGAACTTTGTAAGACTGATACATACTAGTGAACATAAAGATGATGAGCCATACATAAAAGCAACGGAGGCTCAAATGGTTTATTATGTGGATGATGAGAAAGAAACTGGTTGGCGTATACCAGTTCATTTAAAGCCAAGAGACTTGTATGAAATGGGTATAGATGATGATGATGAAATTTTGGTATCTATTGAGTCTTATCCAACACAAAATTTAGAACACTTGTTCCCTGATAAAGCCACACATATACAATTGGCAAGGCCTACTACAGATGATGATAATCATACTTCAACAATTAATGATAATGTTGATGACGATAATGAGGATGTACTTCTCTAGTAGGTATAAGTTATCTTTTTATCTATCTAAATTTTAATACAAAATATTTGTATATGTCCATATGCTGTGGTTTATGTGAAGAATCAATTAAATTTTGCTTTTACAATTATTTCTTTTATGTCTAGATATCTATAAAAATTTATTAACTTTATGATTTCACAAATATGCCGAGGCCAAAGAGACATGCATCGAGGTGCCATTCTACACCCACGGAGCCTCCGATTGTGCCTGACGGTCCTAGTAATGTTACTGCCAGTACTGAGCCTATACCAGAGTCTTTTCCCCATGATGAGCTCTATTCACATGCTGATGTTGACCAATCTACCTAGGCAAACCGGCGCCCTTCTCGGAGAGAGTCCAATAAGTATTGGACGGTTGATTTGAAAAGTATAAATGTTAAGATTTTAGTTTTCTTTTTTATGTTTTTAGTGAAGTCATATTTCTCCAATAATAATTGGTCACGTTTTGTTAGATGCGAATGGTCAGATAACAAAGGCATATCTCAGGGTGAATGACGTGTTTGTGTTACTTAGAGGCAAGAAGATTATACTAGAGTGGAATAAGCTGGGTCAACCAATTAGAGAGTCAGGTGGCTTATTGGGGCAATTTGTAGGCCATATTGCCAGTGAGTTTAACAACTTCCTAATAAGTTACACAAAGTGATCAAAAGTCCCTGCAAGTTGTAAAGATCATGTCTGGAATAATATCATACGGGTATGAACAACTTGTATTAGAATAAATTTATTTTTTTCATTGTTTACTATTTTATTAATTGTTTACTTTATTATATTGGTTTTAAAGGATAAATTTGACGTTTCTGATGAGCTACACAAGAAAAACATCATGGGAAGTTTAGAAAAGAAATGGAGGGATAATCGGTCAAGGTTGTTCACTGAGTGTTATGATCCAGCGCTGAGTTAGGAGGCTAATCTTGAGAAACGTCCAACATATATCCCTTGAGAGTAGTGGGCTGGGTTCTTGGAGTACAGAATAAACGAAAAGACACAGATAATAAGCACATATTAATTTTTTAAAATAATTGTTTAACTTTTAGTGTTTTTAGTAATGTTCTTATTTTTGTTAATTTTTTCAGTCGATGACAAAGACAAACATTAATAATCGAAGCATGCAAAAAATCCCACACTCTTAGGTCAATGTCGATAGCCAGAAAGAGGGATCAAATAGTATAACTCTCTTATTCTTTGTCATATCTAAATAGTGAAATATATAATTCATATTGTTGCTAATTATTTCAAAATTTTAGGAAATAAAAACTGGACGAGCCTGCAGTAGAGTGGAGATATATGCCATATTCCACAAGAAGAAAGATGTGTCTTATGTTAACGACGAGGCTAGGCAAAAAATTGTAAGTGTGATAAATTTGCATTATTTGATATTTGTATTTATTTATTAGTGACATGCTATTTAATGGCTTGTGCAGGAAGAGTTACAAACGCAGACCCAGTTGAGTAGTGAAGATGATGCTTACACCACTGTGTTCGGCAAAGAGCATACTAGATGTGTTCGAAGTATGGGCCAAGGTGTCTCTGTCCATCACAGATGTTTGTATCAACTAGCCGTGCTGGAGGAAGTTTGTCGAGTACTTATATTCTCAAATCTGAGTATGATGCTAGTATGGAGAAAATGCAGAAAAAAATGGAAGAGAATGATGCGGAAATAAACTTTTTGAAGAATGCACTGGCTTATATGATGCAACATATGGGGGGTTCTTTGCCGTCTAGTTTTCCAAATATCAATGAGGTTAATTTCTACTATTCCTTTTTTGTTTTGTTTGTTGAAGTGTTTAGTTATAATATATGACATGGTTTGTTTATATGATTTATTTGGTTCTTGGAGTTAGTGATCTCATTTGATTAAATTATTGAATGATTGTTTGTTGATATTTGATTGCACTCGATTAGATTGCTTTAATTGTGTGGTTTTGAGGATTAATGTGGAAAAGAGTTGATATATTAATTTTTTTGGGATATATTTTTTTGGTGGTTTGTTGTAATTTGAGTTATTTGTTGCAATTAATTTATGAATAGTGTTTAGACTTATATTTCATAATATGCATATATATATATATGGAGTGAGGTCATGTTGATGATGGTTTATTGTTGATATAATTGTTAATTAGTTTATTGAGTTGTGCACTGATTTTGTATTTTTCTAATTATTGATATAAATTAAAATTTTAGGTTGAAGATTTGGGCTCATCAGTACCAGTACAGACACCAGGGGACTTCAGACGCTCTTCGTCAAGCAGCCATGAGCCACAAAATCAACCTTCATCATCTCCACATGTTTAGATTGATTAGAACTTTTTATGAACAATTTATAATTTGTAGTAATTTGCATACTAGTACTTTGGAACTTATGAGGAGTTGGATTTGAATTTCATTTTGTACTTATGAGGAGTTAGATTTGAATTTCATTTTGTACTTACGAGGAGTTAGATTTGAACTTCATTTAGAAATTAATTTAGTTGAATTATTTGAAATGAATTTTGTTGCATTATAGAATGATTTTATTTCGAATATACAGGTTTCATTTGATTTGGTGAAAACAGAAAGGTAGGGGACAGGGGGCGAAAAAATGAAACCAAGACAGAAATTTGCGGCGATTGAAACAGCAAAATGAAATTCGCGGCGGTTTAAACTCCACACTGGCTGCGGTTAGACACCACCGCGAAACTTCACACTCGCAGCAATTAGAAACCGCCGCGAAACGCCACATCAAAGTTTTGGAGGTGTATTTTTTTATCAGCATTTCGCGGTGGTTTTTAATCGTCGTCTTAAACACTGCAAAGATTTTCGTGGCGGTTATTCCAGCGGTTGGCTAAAACCGCCACAGAATGTTATCCCGATGGTAGACTTTGCTGCGGTTTGCGAACCGCCGCAATCTTAAATTTGTGGCGGTTTTAACCGCTGCTAATTTCTAATTTAACCGCCGCGATATAGCTAATTTCATGTAGTAAATGATTAGGAAATTCTGGTAGGGTGCCGGTAGAGGTAAAGGGGTAGCCTGGGTTCATTGGGAAGAGTGCTGTCAATCTAAACAAAACGAAGGACTTGGCTTCAAGGACTTTTACACTTTCAATATTTCTCTGTTGGCAAAGCAAGGATGGCGAATTCTCTCAAATCCTGATTCCCTTTCATGCAAGCAAAATTGGGTACAAGACCGATGTCAGCTTGGCGTAGCATCCTAGTTAGCAAAGAGCTTTTGAAAAAAAGGGCTAAAATGGAAGATAGGGAACGGCAATTCGATCCATGTTTGGCACGATAGCTGGATTGATCTCCCAGGGAGTCTCAAACCAATTACGCCCACTCCCAGTGGCTTCGAGAACATGAAAGTGTCGGCTCTAGTTAATAAAGTAGGATAGTGGGACTCAGATAGCATTCGTTCACTCTTCTGGCCTGTCGATGCGAACAGAATCCTTCAGATCCCACTTGGCGATGCACAATCTGAGGACAAACTGGTTTGGAGCCTAACGACACATGGACAGTACACAATTAGGAGCGGATATCACCTTGGCCTTGTTGCGCTGCTTCGATCACCACATACGACCCAAGGTGAGGGGAGCGGATCACACGACCATAACTGGAACTTTATTTGGAGAACTAAGGTGCCAAACAAAGTAAAGCTCTTCCTTTGGAAGGTGGCCTGGAATGCACTACCTACAAAGATTGAACTCTTCAAAAGAAAGCTAATTTCATTGACCGAATGCCCTCGCTACAAGAAATGGGACTAAGACATACACCACGCACTGGTACTCTGCTCTTTTGCACGAAACGTATTGGAAAACTCAGGTCTGCCTCTGGACCTCTCTTCTCTACCATTCGACAATGGAGCACAATGGTTGACCGCTGTGTCACAAAGCTTAACAGCAATAGAGTTTGGTCTTTTTTCGGTTCTTTGTCGATGCCTCTGGATGAGTCGCAATCAATTTGTTTTCTCTAACGACCCTCGATCGGCAATAGAAATTGTGTCTACAGCTACTTCAGTTTTTTAGGAATACTAGAAGTGGTCTGTGGGATGATGTGTTCTGTTTTTCTTTGCAGATGTTCTATCCTGTCTTATCTGCTCTGATGGTTTTTTCTTTTGTCTCTGTAATCTTGGAATTCTTTTATTTTAGTTGAATGGCTTTTCTTAAAAAAAAAAAAAAAAAAAGTAAAACAATGCCTTCAAATATATACATATACTAGCATCTTCCCCGTGCTATGAACAGTTAGTTAATTTAATTTTTTTCCATATTACAAACATATATAAAATTAATAATATGTTTGAAGGCTAGTGTGATATGTTCAACATATAGTGTAACTTTTGTCTCATATTAAAGTTAAAATTGAAAATTGAATAATAATTAAAACGAATGGTCAAGATTTTGAATAAAGTAGGAATTAGTATATTGCATAAAATAATTGGAATATTGATTCTTTTATACCCAAAAAAAGCTTTGCATATCTCTAATAATACAAACGAAAAATCTTTAACTGAAAGGGGCCTAATGATGTTGTACATAGAAGTTTAGAATTAATTTAGAATAGAAATATGAGGATCATATTAAACACTTAAAATGAAAATGTTGGTTTATATATATATATATGGGATAATTACATTAAGCCATATGAACTATGGATGTTTTTGCACTTTACGACCTAATAAAAAAAATTTTACACATTGCCGTCTTAATTTTGCAAAATTTTTACTTTGCAACCTCAGTACATTTTCTGGAAAATATTCCATCGGAATATTCGCACAGTGGATACGTATCTGAATATTAAGAAAGGAAAAGTCTCACTTTACCACCTGAACTTCACGAAATTTTGCACAATGCCATCTACCGATAGAATATGTCCACCAGAAAATAGATTGGAATGCAAAGTGAAAAATTTTGCAAAATTGAAATAGCAAAGTGCAAAAAAATTTTGATTAGGTTATAAAGTGCAAAAACGTCCATAGTTCAGGTGGCTTAATATAATTATCCCGATGTATATATATATATAAATCAAATAAATGATAGTAAAGATGAAAAACTAACAAATTAGAGTGCATCAGTAAAGTAGATGTAAACTTAAAATTTATTAAAGAAAATATGTTAATAAGAGAGCCTTTTGACTTAATTCTTTATTTAAGTGAAGAAAAAAAGTTAAATTAGTAACAAAATTGAAAATAACTAAAGATTGCAATAGCAATTTATGCTTGCACCTTGGGCTAAATTTCAATTGTGACATATGCGCTTTTCCTATTCTTGTTTGATATTTATGCTTGTCCTTTGCGCTTCTCAATATGAAAATAGGTCATCTCATTCAATTGTAATTATATTGAACTTTAAAAATAAAGGTAATATTTTATCTGTCATGCCCAGGCCTAGGGGCCCAGAATGCGAGATTTGTCTGAAAATTTATCGTGCGCAACTTGAAATTGAGTTATGAACAATTTGCTCAAAAGGGATATCCAATGGTTGAACATAAATTCTTTGACTATAACTTATATATTAGGGACTATTTCATCAATATCCCAATATGGGATGTCACAATCATCCTTCCTTTACAACGCGACGTTCTCATTGCGATATAATAGAATCTAGGACCTCCCACCATGCATTGGAACTCTAGATGTGGCTCCTACGAGCTCAAGAGGTGGTTCTCGCGCATATAGCACTTTGCCCTGCAAGCTCAAGAGATGGCTTCCATATGCATAGCACTTTGCTCTACATAGCACTTACGTCCCTTCAACTGATAGTCGGCTCTAATATCATTTGTCATGCCCCAGGCCATCAGCGCAAGACGTGATTGAGAATCTATCGTATGCATCCTGAAATTGAACTATGAACAACTTATTCAAAAAGGATATCTAATAGGTGAACATAGATTCTTGAGTAAATTACACTTTGCCCTCCAACCTATAGGGTCTTTTGCACTTTACTTCTTATTTTTTGCGAATGTGCGATTAACCCCCTAATGTTTGAAAAATGTGCACTTTGCCTCCTTTAACGGATTCCGTTAGAATATTTAGGGGATATTCTGTTTAATCATAGAGGGGTCAACAGTAAAAAAATGGAATATCCCCCGAATATTCTTACGAAATCCGTTAAATGGAGAAAAGTGCACATTTTTCAAACATTGAGGGGTTAATTGCATATTCGCAAAAAATAGGGAGCAAAGTGCAAAAGACCCTCTAGGTTGAGGGGCAAAGTGCAATTTACTCTAGATTCTTTGACTATAACTTATATATTAAGGACTATTTCATCAATATCTCAATGTGGAATATCACATTATTCCTGTTTTCATGGTCAGCATTCTGTTTTCATGGTCAGCATTCTTACTTAGGGATGCCTTAATTCCTATTTTGGAACCAATATGATTCTATGAATTGCTTTTGTTATCTTTTGTTATTTTTAAGTTCTTTACTAATTTAAATTTTTTTCTTCACTTGAATAAAGAATTAAGTCAAACGGCCATCCTATTCATATATTTTCTAAAATAAATTTTAAGTTTATATCTAATTTATTGATGTACTCTAATTTGTTTAGTTTTTTTTATTTTTACTATCATTTATTTGATTTTTTTTTATATTTAGGCAAATATTTACATTTTCAGTGTTCAATATGGTGACTATATTTCTAATCTAAATTAACTCTAAACTTTTATGTGCAACATCATTAAAAAATAAAGCATTTTTTTTTCAAGTATAAAAGAATCAATATTCCAATCATTTTATGTAGTACACTAATGCTTGCATTATTTTATTATTATTATTATTATTATTATTATTATTATTATTAAATTTTCAAATATAATTTTAATAGGAGATAAAAGTTATGCTATGTATTGAACATATCATACTAGCCTTCAAACATATTATTATTTTTATATATGCTTATATTATAAAAAAATAAATTAATTAACCATTCATAGCATCCGGAATATTCTTGTATATATATAATGATAATTGGAAAAACTACTAAAACCCAGTAACCCTTGTTAATGTCCAATTTCCATGCTCACGTCAAATTCCTAGTCAAAACAAAACTTTATGGACATGTTTACTTCTGTGAATGGAATAAATGTGTGATAGATAAAATATATGATTAAATATAGGATATGATTATTTTATGACAATAATATTTTGTTTACTTTGTAAAATGATTTGAGGAATATAACTTATACAATGTTTACCTTAATTCATAAAATTATGATTATAAAAGTAAATTTTCATGTTTACCCACATCATTTAGTTAAATGGAATAATATGGTCAAACACTTTCTTCCTCATTTCAAACAAAACCAAGTCAAATGGATTAATCTACCAACATTACTTGGCATCTTTGCAAATTATAAAGCTCATTTTTGTGCTAAAATTGAATTTACTTAATTCAAATTATTCAAACAGAAAATTAATTTTATTAGTTATAATGTAAATTCCATAATTAAATTAAAAGGATATTAATTACAAAATTAAAATTCTGTTAATTCAATAATTACAAAAAAAAAAAAATTATTATATAAAACACCATTATTTTTAATAATGTGAATTATTAATCATAATTACATAAAACAAAAAAATTTATTAATTATATGAAATTCCATGATTAATTATAATGTCAATTCCACTATCAAGATAATATGCTTTATAATTATAATATTAATTATCATGTTAAAAGCCACCCATAGTGGAAGGGTGTTTGCGACATTATATAATCAAGCAAAATTAGAAGTGTGGGCTTGACTAGCAAATCACATCTCCAAAGGCAAAACTCAATTTTCGTACTGGGCCATTGCAAATTCAAGAGCCCAATCATAATTTTTTGTCTTCAACCTACAAGGAAGACTCTAATGAGGAAGCCCAGAAAATGAGGAAGGCCCAAAGGAGGCCCAGGTGACAGACCCTGTACGACATAAGTGATCCTAGCTGTTGGAGGGAGGACACGTGGACGGATGTTATCATGTGCATGCTCAGATGCGAAAGTCAATATTGGATGAATGCTATAAACAGTGCCCTCAAACCCTAAAGGTGACATACAGTGAAATTGTCAAATCATGATAGATTATCCTCAACTATTGTAATTAAGACACAATAAGAGAACTTAGTCCTTCGTTCCTCATAGTAGAAATTGACAGATTTGTCTTACATTAATTTGTGGGTCAAATCACAATATAATCAATGAACTTGGCTTGGTAACCGAAAAATTCAACTCCATCAAAGTAAATGAGGCCTATATGTACATATATATATATATATATATGGGAGAATTGTAAAAAGATCCCCTGTGTTATTCATAATTGGCTAAATGACCCCTG
>JACFYI010001187.1:659488-670355 GCA_014898755.1 Handroanthus guayacan
TGGTGTGAGTTTCGAACACAAAATTCCGGTGTTGATGGTGGTGGTTTGAGAAAAATTGTTCTCAGAGTTTTATTCTGAAGATTGAGACGAGCTTTTGGAGCTATCAGTCGACGAATGGTGGCCGGTGGCGTGACGCGCCGGTGGTGCGGCAGTGCATGCCAGTGGTGTGGAGTTGTGAGGAAGAGGAGAGTGAATTGGGCTTTGAGTTGGGCTTTTGAATTAGGCTTCTGGAATTAGGAGTTTTTTTGGGCCAATTTGCAGTGGGTGAACTCTCACACATATATTTAATTGTTGGTCAATGACAAATAAAAACTCAAATAGTTGTTAGTTAATGGGCTGATGGCGGACTGGACTAAAACTTGTAGTATTTTGGACCGAAACCTACAACAAAAGAATTTATTAAAGCTAAAATTAAAACTTATATAATTCTATTATCTTAAATTTGTATTCAATAATTAAAAATATCTAAACTTTGAATAATTGAGTATGATGTGAGTATGACCATTGGCGGAGACGAAACCTTAATGTTAAATAAATATAGAACATTTGAAATTCCCAAAGTACTTGATAAACCAAGAATTTTCTTACGAAATATTTAATTAAATGAATTTGAGTATATTGGCAATCCAAAAGATTTTGCCATTAGATTATTAACCTAAAGAATTAAAACTAGTACTCTTAATTCTAACATTAGTGGCATGCTATAATGCAACATCACATTATTTGAAATATCCTATGACACTTGTCTAAGTGAAGAACATGATACACTCTGACAACCAAGAGAAGGGTTCCCTCGCAAGAACACCTATAAGGTAAGGTTATAATACTTGAAAAGATGAGACTCCGTTGGTAATTTACGACATAAGTATAATATATATATATATATATATATAAGTGTTGATTTGTTATGATTGTAACTTGTTAAATCTTAAATTAAGTTATCTGTTCAAATGCCGTTGTTTCCAAAAATGATTTTTATATAAAATGGGGTCAAAATAAAGATTTTCAAACCTATTGAAATTATTGAATTTCAAAACCAAAAAGGCTAAAACTCTTCTTTGAACTTGAGTTTTAGAAATGTTTGAAACATCGCCGTGGTTTATGCTCATGAATAATGGTTTTGATGATAAATCGAGATCCTTGATATTGTATTTTGATACATGGCTAATGTAATATTATCTTTATGAACTGTTGAGATATTGTGAACTAATTGTTACCCTTGGGGACACCCTTGAGAAGTTTGGGCCTAGCTAGTACGGCAAGACAATTGGACGATATTGGATCGAAAGTGACTGGTCTACCAACTAGTACCCATTATGATTCAGTCCCACGAGCAGTTAGAGGTTAGCTATGCCGTGAGCTAGATCGGTATAAAACCGCTCATGACTTTTCATATATTGTCCGAGTAGGCCACTTGGAATTTGGAGGAATAAGAAAATTTGTTTTATGTTTTCATATGGAGAGATAAGGTTGGAGACCTGCACGCACAGTTGCATTGAGCATTTTATATATGATTTCTATGTTGTTTCTTTGCTAATTATTCGACAATATGGTTTATGATTTGATCAGAAATGTCTTTTCTACCTTACAACGGAAAATACTTAATTTATTTATGTATCATTGTAACTATAAATTGACTATTACCTCTCACTAAGTTGTTAGGACTTATTTTCGTTTTCTATTTTCTTTATTCAGGTTTGACTTTGAGATCAACAAACAGGGTACATAGACTTTAGGAGAAAATCTTCGTATTTTGGTTATGATGTAATGGATGTAAATTACTCAGCGTGGTATTGAGCCTGTGCAAATAGTTGCTTAGATCCTTGTATATATCATGGACTTTTATCGTTCTGGGATCTTATACGAACTTTGCTTTTAGCAAGAACGAAATCTATGAAATCTATACCCCTTTTGATAAGAACAACATCTCATTGAGGATAGTGCTATTGTGGTGTGTTACAGGTTAAATATAAAATTCAAACATAATATAAAAATATATAATTTGAAATTGCATATCAAAATTAAAAAGAAAAAAAAAAAGGAGAGGGAGAGAGAGAAAAATATAGGGCTCGACCACGGTGGCCGAGCCCCTTCAAGCAAGCTCAATCATGGTGGCCAAGCCTCCTTACTATAGCTCAACCATAGACGCAAAGCTTATTGAGCTAGCTTTGGCGGTGTGAGTAAAAGTGCAACAAAGGAGCTCAGCCAACATCTCGACCATGTTGTCCGAGCTCCAAATTTTGTGCTCAACCACAGTGGGTGAGTAGAGATCCATGATTAAAAAAAAAAATTAGCGTTTGCGTTTTTTGTAATTTGAACTAATTTGAATTGCTACATCGATAGGATCGTTTTCATTTTCTTAATCTAATTGACTCATATTAAATTTTGATTATGTATTTAAATTTTAGTAGAATTTCATATTTTAAGTGAAAAATAGTTGAATAATAGTTGAGAGAATTTTTTAGTAAAGAGAATTATTATGAGAAGGGTAAAATTGTCTAAGTACACTAGACTTAGAAAAAACGGTATTACAAATAGCGTTTTGGCTTACTTTTTATTTTTTGGTGGAGTGCATTAATTAATCATATCCATCTTAACTAGGATTTATTGCAAGTTGTCCCAAAAAAATAAAAAAAATTCACTTTACCCCCTAAAATTTTTAATATGTAATCATGCCTCTCAAAATAAGAAGTTTAATTACACAAAGCCTCACGGTCAGATTCCTAGCCATTTTTTGTTGTCCGGTTACAAGCACACGAATTGCAAAGAGCTATGCAATGCAATTTCAAATTTTAAATTACTCAACGCATCCAATTTCATTTTACTTGTTGACTAATAATACAATGACAAATATACTCTTATTATTTTTTTACAATTATATTCTTATTTTAATATTAGCAATTGTGGCACACTCGATAAGCGTGTCTTATTTTTCACAAAATTAAAAATATTTATTTATTCTTAATAATCAAAAAATTTCTTAATTATTGAATATTTTTATTTGAATTTATTATAAAGAATAATGTGATTGAAAGACAACTTTGAAGACGCTAAAGTTGGAAAGAAAAAATTATAATTGAGGAAAAGAATGAAATAAAAAAATAAATATTAAAAAAGAAAAATTGAAGAAAAATATTTATTATTATTTTTTATAACCATTTTATCATTATTTTTTATAGCAGGATAATTTTTGTACATATTAGAATGACGCCCAAAAAAAAATTCACATATATATATATATATATCTCTTTAATCCTCTTACTTTTTATATATAACATAGATTTTCACTTTTTTCTTTTTTCTTTCCTTCTTCTTCTTTTTATTATTTCGATTTTTTATTTCTTTTAATTGTCTTCTTCCTCTTCCTTTTTTCACCACCACCTAAGGATGGCAATGGGGCCGAGAATTCCCACTCCCGCCGGGGACCTGCCCTGCTGGGGACGGGGATGGGAAAAAAAAATGAGGATGGAGTATGGAGAGAAATTTTGCAATCCCGTTAGGGATGGGAATGGGAATGGGAAAACTTTTCCCCCCATCCCCGTACCCATTTCCCCGACGGGGATCCCCGTCCCCGTCCCCATCCCCATTCCCAAATCTCTTTAATATACATATTTATTATTCAGTAAATTAATTTTAGTAATTTTTTTTAATGATAGCACTTCATAATACTTATTATTTTTTTGTTCAATATCTATTTTCTGAGATTTTAGATTTGAAGAATTAGTTTAGGAATTTTGATGCAATCTTAAGTTGAAATTTTTTTTGGATCTTCCTTTGTGATTTGGTTAGACATTTGTATAATAAATTTTACTTTAATTTTTGCAAATTGTGTTCATATTGTTTATTTTCATTTTAAACGTGATTGGGGATGAGGACAAGATGACAATAGGGCCTAGATATTGAGGATAGAGGAATGGATTGAGCAGCGGATAGGGATCTCGATGGGGATGGGGACTAAAATTATCCCCGAAATGGGGATGGAGATGGGGATGGGGAATGCACTCCCGGTCCTCGCCCCACCCCATTGCCATCTCTACCACTAACAAACTATTTAGATTCTTCTACTTTGCATAATCTAACATCAATGGCCAAATTTATGAAACAACGACACCCAAATTGATGCAGATCTTTCTCTCATTTTTTATTATTTACTATCCTTCTTCCCTGCAACCAGTCTTCATGATTTTCCATCTTCTCTTCCCTTTACCCAGTACCACAATTTTCTTCTTCTTCCGCCACCCAACCAGCACCACTTTCACAGGCCAAACCAAACTTGAAGAAAGTGCTGTCTTTTTCCTTTATTGTTGGCAAGTGCTCCCGCTGCCGGCGCACGCTATCTTTTTTATTATTGTTGGTCAGTGTCTAGTTGGGTTGGATTGAGGGCGGTGGGGTTGGGTTAGGGGTTTGGAACTTCTTGGAATAAACAACTTAAGTTACTTAACTCATCACAAGATAATGAGTAATAAATTAACAAAGTGGGACCTTTTAGCTTAGTCATATGTTTTTTTTTTCTTAATATGAATTTTTTAGCTTAATCATATGTGGACCATTGATTTTAATACAAGAGATGTAATCTATTAAAAGTTAGGGTTAAAACGAACAATTTACACTGGATAATCTACAAAAAAATCGCAATATAGGTGCATGCATGTTGCATGGACTTTTTAGCTATTGACTAAATAACATAGTGGTAATATTTGTCAATTAAAATAATAGAACAGGTTATATGTCTATTGGGTATATTATAGGAGGCCTTTATGGAATTTACCCTATATAAATAATGTCATCTATCCTAAAAGCCAACATTTAGCACTTTGGATCCTTTATTTCAATTCGTATTCCATTTCATTTTTCAATGCATGGACACTTGCCAAATGTATAGCATTTACAATTCTATGCTTTTATAAGAAAAAATGTGATACACTTGGTATGTATATATGACATAGTGATATGAGATAATTTGGATATCAGTCTCATGACTTCGTACCCAACCTCCATATGTGTCATGGGGTTGAAACTCGTCATACCCGATCTCTACATGGGTCATGAGGTCAAACTCCTATAGCCAACCTTTCTAAAGGACTCATGAGGTCAGACACTTGTCCTCGACCTCTACAAAGGACTTTGAGGTCAAACTCCTATGGTCGACCTCAACGAAGGGCTCATGAGGTCAAATCATGATGCCCAACCTCCACGAAGGGCTCACGAGATCAAATCATGGTGCTCGACCCCAGGAAGAACTCTGAGGTCAAACTCCTATGCTCAACCTCCACTAAGACTCATGAAATCAAATCATTGTGCTCGACTTCCATGAGGGACTCATGATGAAGGTTAAAATCCGACGCCATGTGTCCGATCGAAATTGGTTGACCACTCTGGGATTGTATTCACCAAACCACCTTGGACTGTGGGAGACTATTTTGAGGTTAAGCTCATTCAGTGCCTATGTATCAAATCGATCTCAAGAGGTTCAATCCTCTCATTGACCACTACTCATGCTCGATCTCAATATTTGTCACAAGGCCTGCTTCTGGAAGTCAAATGAGCATTTGGTACCTCGATCTTTAGATTCGATCTCTCTGGTCAAATAATGTCGCTGTCAAGCATTTATGGTTAAATCAGGGAGTGCAAGTTACTCTGACACCCACATTTAATAAAGTCATCATTAGACTCCACCGTCCATGTCAGTACTAGTAACCTGTAGGGTAGTGGACTATAATTGTAGTCATCCAATCTGTCCCGTCGAATAGATTACTAATTGACCCCTGTGACATCAGCACGGTTAGAGAATAACACCACACCCCACCAAGGGATATTTGGGCCGAGTCATTTAGCCACCCCTTTTCTACCAGATTTCTCCTCTATAAATACTAACACCTTCAGTGCTCTAGGCACATAATTCTTACGGGGACAAAACATGTCCAATACATCTCTCTAATTTGTATTTAGCCTATTGATCAATTGCCCACTCTGACTTAGGCATTGGTAGGCCTCCGCAAGCCCATGTGTCACTTATTTGCAGATTCAAGTTGTCAATTTCATAGGTCGAAAAAGTCTATAACAAGATCGATAATTCAACCTCTATCTCAGCTCGAGCCCCCTACTTTAATTGTCCGTTTGACCTCCTCGTAGAACATTGCTTTCCCAGCATACCTCATAAGTTAGAGCTTGAGCTATCTATCTCAGCAGCTATTTGACCTCCATATCAATTCCAGCCCACCTCACACCAATGTTTGACCTCCTTGTCAAACATGGATCAAACATATCAAAAATATGCTTCATCATATAAGATGGAAGATGAAATATTATTTTAAAATAGAAGATTCTAACCGAACTCTCGGGGGTGTTGGAACTTAGAAGTGATTATCTCGTACTTTAATCATATAATTAACACAATATTTGAGCATTTACGTGGAGTCATCCTGATTCAGATAATTAGGATAGTGCTGCACATTAGGAGTCATGGCTTGTCACAATGACGACTTTTTGCCAAAATGGTTGTATCAAAATTGTAACGACCGTTAAGGTTCTATTATTCACGTAGTAAACCATTTGAGTTAAACACACTACCAAAAAAAGGGGCTTTTGTGACTGCAGATTAGTGACCGCTATCAGTGACCAAATCAGTGACCGATTGGTCACTGATTTCACTTTATTTATGAAGAAAATTTAGTGACTGATTTAGTCACCGAATTTGTGACGGAATTAGTGACCGCGAGTTTAGTGGTCACTAATGGGTCACTGAAATTAGTGACTGATACTTGTTCGTCACAAATGCGGTCACTAAGTCGTTTATTTAAAGTTTTGGCGATCACTAATTTAGTGACCAACTTTATGCGGTCACTAAATGCGTCACAAAATTAGTGACCACATCTATGCGGTCACTAATCCCGTCAGTAAAATATATATATATATCTCTCTCTTGAATAGTAATGACCGGAATTAAGTGTTTGGTGACTTTTTCAAAGTAAGATTCAAAATGTTACGATAGCAGCTCGAACTCGTGACCTCCAAAGGGTATGGTTAGCTCCCCATCTGACCACCAGACTGCCGACCCTTTAGTTATGTTTTTGCCCACGTTTTTCTTATAAATAATAACTAAGACAATTTTTTCAAGAAACAAAATCAGACGAACAGAAGCACGGAGCATTCCCCTCCGTTTCAGCTGTGCAATTCGCGAATCACTTATCACGCCAAGCGGGAACAATCTTACCCAAAATTTTAAAATTTTCAACAAATCTCACTCTTTCCATTTCTTATCTCACAAAAGAACTTCAAAGAATCTCAGATCTGTGGAGCGGGAGCAAAAGCACATACACAACATTTTCATATCTGTGGAGCGGGAGCAAAACATTTTCAGATCTGTGCAGTGGGGGTAAGAGCACATACACAACATTTTCAGATTTGTGGAGCTCAAGATTGTGGAAATCCATTGAGGTGTGTTATTTACTCACATTTTATTTACGTCTTGGGATTTTATTTTGTTCATATTGCCGTTCCGTTTTGCAATTACACATTGTGCTTCTCTGTTTATTTTTGGGCATTTCTTACCGTTTGCTCTTCAATGTAATCTTGCTCCTTATTACAGATTTTTCCTATAATTTTATTGACTTTGTTTGCATTAGAATTGAATTAACCCCATTTAGCAAGATATTCAAAACTCTCACTGTTTACCGATTCTTGGTCATAATAGAATCAATGGAGAAAGATATTATAATATCGTTGACATATCCAAAATCGGATTTCAATAACGTAATTTTTTTATGTTCAATGCACTTGTAGATTAGGTACCAAACTAATTAATTTTCCTTCTTACTCCTTTCTCTTGGTTATGACAAAGAAGTAAAGAGAATTGAAAATGAGGTTTTTTGTTAGTTAAAAGATGATTATCGATTCAAGAATGTAATATGTCCCTGTATTTTTGGGTAAAAGTGGCATGAAAAATGCCTCCCATACAATATATAGCAATAATAAAATTTCAATTTCCTGCTATGAAAGTATTTCAAATACTAAAACTCATGCAAATAAATTATATTGGAGCATAAGAAAAAGATTGAAGGCTTATTAATGACGTGGTATTCGTCCTGACAATATGGATTAACAACTTAATCGTTAGCCTAATTAAGCTAAAAATTATTTCTTGACAATGCTAAAAGAAACAGTCCTAGATATTCATTCTTGGTGAATAAATAATGTGAAAATAGTTTATTTATTTATATATTTTTAATCAAATAAGAGCTTATCGTCATTTTCATTTTTCTAAGGCAAGGAGTTCGTGGTGGTGCGCCGCTAATAACGGGAGGTTTGATAGGTCATATTCAGATATCATTACTCTATAATATGAAATAAATGAATGGGTATGAATTTAACCAATTCAAGTTTTGACTACTAAAAATATTTTTTTATTAGAATAATAATATCATTATATATAATTTTAATAAATACAATATATATGATTTTATAATTTAAAATGTATATATTTATATTTTTTGATGTATGTTATTTGTCAAAATAATGTATTTCTATTTTCAATATAATTATTATTTACTATTGTTGGGGTTAGATTTTCTTATCGGAATTCGAATTTGGATTTGATATTCACCCGAGTCGATGTCTATGGCAGCTACATATACCTATGTTAGTCCGGAGCAATTACAAGAGGCACTGTCTAAAGCCAAAGAGGAATTTGTCAAAGAAAAAGAAGAGGCTCAGAAGGCAAGAGATGAGGCAAAGAAACCAGCAGAAGTTATTAGAGAAAAAGAGGAGGTTATAAGAGGAAAGGAAGAGGCTATAAGAGAGAAAGAAGAGGCTATACAAAGGACATATGAAGCAATGCTCGCAAAATTCGATGGTGTGGAAGGTCCCTCTTCCCAAAACAATAGAGCTAGTGAAGGTGACAAGGACACTTAGATGTATGAAAATCATGACATGTTTGAATTTATTTGCTTAGTTAACTTTTGAAATGTTTTATGGATAATTCGATATGAATTGTGATTTTGATTTTAGGTTTTTGTGAAATGAATTGTTATTTTTGATTGTTGATTGTTATGAATGAATGCGAAAACAGGTCTAATTTAAATATATAATTTTGCATAAATTCCAAAATTTTTGGAATTAGGGATTTCGAAATAGGTCACTAAACAGTGACCGCAGACACGGTCATAAAATTGGTATGTGACAGAGTTGCAAAAATTAGTGACCGCGTGTAGCGGTCACTAAATCAGTCGCTACATGTGGGCTGAAACTATGTTTGTTGCGGTCACTAAGTCGGTCACTAATTTATGACCGCAATACCACTATCAATGACCAATTTACTTGAGATTTTGTGACCGCTTTTTTCTCAATTTTGTGACCGCTCACGCGGTCACTAATTAGTGACCGATGAAAAATTCGGTCACCAATATCCATTTGTGACGAGGTTTTTGCTGACCACCTATTGCGGTCACTAAGGCCGTTAGTGACCGAATTTTGCCAAAATTAGTGACCAATTGTGCGGTCACTAAAGCCCCTTTTTTTAGTAGTGACATGGCCGTTCCAAAATTGATAAATCACATAAAACGCTGTCATAATCCGATTTATATAACTTTAACGATGTTACTTGAATCGATTAAAGCGAAGAATCGCCGTTACGCCAAAGCACGCTGTGGGAATAAGATGGTGGACGTATTATGCCAGTTTCCAATAGAAAACTGAAAGTGACAACCAAGCCTCTTTTGGTTCGGAATGCAGCAGCAAATCTGAAAAAGAAAAAACTGAGAGAAGTGGTGGAGAGGACGGATAAAAGGGGAGACATTAAAGTAATGTGGGGAAAGGGAAAGGCAATTTGTAGGGTAAATGCATTGTTATTACTACATTAATTAGGTTTATTTGATTGAATTTAATTATACTAGAGAATTAATTATAGAAATTTGAGAAAAATAAATAATAACTTTTACAAAATTGAATATAAAAGGATTTGAAATTCAGTTATTACTAAAAGTTTATTGGCCGATTAATTTTATACCACCTAGGTGGTGTTTGCAACAAATTGTGCAAACACATAATCTTTACTTTTGCTAAAGGTTGGAAAAAACATATTATAATAAAAAATATTTGGTATTTGAAAATTATTAAATAATTCACTAAAAATCAATAAATAATATTAATATTTAAAATTATAATCACGTACTTTTATTAGGAATAACTTACAACACCTCATAACTAGTCCTAGATTATAGATTAGATTATTGTTAATTAATTTTAAAAAACTTACAACAAAATCAAAGTTTCAAACATCACTTAATTACTTTACATAGTCTTAATCATTTGTATAAATGTGGTAATTGATATTTTTACATATTTTAATATTTTTCTAATTTTTTTTTAATTTTTTAAAGTAGTTTATAAATTACAAAATATGTGGAACAATTGTGATCGTTCACGACATTATAATGAAATTGGAACGATAATTTTCGCTCCAATCCTGCAACGACTCTTACAAACCATGCCAATAATGGTGGGTCCATCCTGACAGAGAAATATTTGGGACAATTAGCACGTGGAGCCATCCTGATTGAGATAACTCTTACTTCAATTATGATTATTACTATTACACACTAATTAAAAAAATTACAAAATTACAGTCTGTACAGAATCCCAAAATTGGTCAATCTCTTTCTTAAACCATGAGGATCCATTTGAAGGAGTCGACGATGGTGAGGCCGGCGGCGCCGACACCGGCCGGCAGCCTGTGGCTCTCTCACCTGGACTCAGTGATGCAACACTACCACACCCCTCTGGTGTTCTTCTACCGCCGCACAGGCGCCGCCAACTTCTTCGACACGGCGCTGCTCAAGGCAGCGCTCAGCCGCGCCCTCGTTCTCTTCTA
>JACFYI010001187.1:670455-687443 GCA_014898755.1 Handroanthus guayacan
ATTTATAATATGCAAAATAGACTGTCTTGTATGTGTTCATGTTGCTTTCTCTCAGAACCTTGCAAAGATGACAGATCTTCAACCTCAGTTTAAGTTGAACTTTCCGTATAAGACCAAATCACGATGGTCCAAATAGAAAAGACACTAATATTTGTCATGTTAGGGTTCAGTATACACCGCACCCGGTGCTTTGCATCGGGTGCCTAGAAAAGTGATATGTGTCACTTTTTCTGCCTTTTCTTTTCTTTCCCTTAATTTTTTTCCCTATATTTCCCTTATTTTTTTTTCCTATATTTTCTTTCATTTTCTTTTAATCCAATTTTCTAAATGTTAATAAATGAAAATCAATCTTATATAATTAATTTATAAATTTAATTTGAAAAGTAAGTAATTATAGATATAAAATATATTATGAATTAATTGTTCATTTTCCACCTCTGTTTGTTTTTTTTATATAAATTCAATGTGAAAAGTAAGTAATTATAGACATAAAGAATATTATGAATTAATTATTTAGAATGATGAACCTCCATTTGGCAAATAAAAAAAAAAATTAAGTTTTTAAGATTGATTTTCATTTATTAACATTTATAAAATTGGATTAAAAGGAAATAAAGGAAAAAAAAAAAAGAAAATAAAAGGAAAAGGAAAATAGTGTCACTTTACCGGGTGCGGCATAGATATAGCCGTCATGTTGGGGCGTTTTCACGCTTTTTAGGGTTATTTCTGTCATTCGTACAATTAGGAACCAAATGTAGAAACGAAAATCCTAATCACAAACTACGAAGTAGATATATTTAGAATGCAAAGACTATTACTTATAGTCAAACTTGATCTTTAAACAATCGACACAAATCTTAACAGGACAAAAACACTGCCAAATACACCACATACGAGGTGCTAGCAGGGCACCTATGGCGCTGCGTCTGCAAGGCTCGTGGGTTGTCGGAGAATCAAGAAAGCAAGATGTACATAGCAACAGAAGGGCGGTCTAGGCTCCAGCCCCATCTCCCACCCGGCTATTATGGCAATGTGATGTTCACAGCCATGCCTATCGCCTTCTCCAATGATCTCCAGTCGAAGCCATTAAAATTTGCAGTCAAGAAAATCCACGATGCGATAGCCCGCATGGACAACGTCTATTTGAAATCGGCCATTGATTACTTGGATTTGCAGCCTGATCTCATTGCCCTTGCAAGAGGTGCACACAATTTTAAGTGTCCTAATTTTCAAATGGCAAGTTGGATTAAATTGGGTGTTTATAATGTGGATTTTGGATGGGGAAAACCTATTTTTGTGGGACTTGGGGCGACTCCATTAGAAGGGAAAAGCTTTGTGATTCCGAGTGGTGATAATGATGGGAGCTTATTCTATGTTATTTCTCTTCCGGAAGAACATATGAAGAAGTTTGAGAAGCTCCTTTATCAGAACATAGCATCAAGAATGTAATTGATTGAAGATTCTAAATGGTTGCTTTTAATAATAATAAAAAAAAAATTACTATTAGTGGCAAAAAATAAGGTGACAATATGGTGATTCTTGGCAGTTTTCATTTTGTCACTAATATGTATTTAATGTGAGTGTATTTCGTTTTGTTACTATTAATATTGTTTAAGTGATAACAGCTTTTGTTTTTATCACAATGTAGCTTATTATTGAAAATAACTAGTGTTTTTCATAGTTATTTTTTATAACAAGTAACACGTGTATAATAATAACTTAGTGACAACAAAAATTATTATAATTGTGAAAAGATTTCAATTACTAGGTTTGTCACAATACATGTGTTAGTAATTGTTACTATCGATAATTTAAACAATATAATATTTATCACTGTTAAGTTTGCTAAAACAATATTGTGACAGATTAAATCTTATGTCAACTACGGTATATAATTAGTGGCAAATTTCGTAACTCCACTTAATGTATTGCTACCAATTTCCTCATTGCTTGTGGTGAGTATTCTTAGGTAAGTAACGAGATGTTATGTTTTGCATTCAGTGCCCTGAAACTGCAGTTCTAAGTTCATTTCTATTCTGTGTTAGTTAACTATCATGCCCTTGGGGTGGAGTTACTGAACCAGAACTTGTGAGATAGTTCCAGTTTCAATCGAATCAAAGTGAATTATATATAGGGGATAATTACCTTTACACTCTCATTGTAATATAAAATTTAATACGGCCTACTAATTAGATTACAATTGGACCATCTAAAAATTTAATCATGTTAGATTCATAAAGATCTATTTGTATTGTTTCAATCTGTATCTTAGACTTTCCCTAGGATTAATATAATGTTGCTAGTGTTTCGTGAAGTTTCCGTCAGTTAAATTAATAATATGAGTTGTTATTGTAATTTCTCAAATCATGCTAATCTTTTTCCCTTTTTTCGTTGGGGGAGGGGGGCAATTAGGCCAAACAATTCAGGAAGGGTTGAGGTTTATCACTATAAAAAGTGATTAATTAATTATATTTGTCATGTGATTGGGATATTATATAACGGGAGTGATATATGATAAGTACAGTTACATATAATAGTCTAAATGCAAATCAAGAAAATAGGGATTTGTGAGTTAAGTTTGAAAAAGGAGTTGATATTTGCACTCCATTAATTAATATTTCCATGCTCCACTTTATGATAATTGACAAAATTATCCATTAATTATTAAGAAAATGTTTTTGTACGCTTTGATCATAGTAAAATACCTTTTAATCATATTACTTTTAGTTGTGGTGGAAATATTAAATATTAATTCCCCCAATTAGTCAAGCAAATTAAAAATCTTTCTCCAATTCTACCTTGATTTTTTCTTCTCCATTTCTTTGTATCTTAATCAATCATTTGAATATATATATATATATATGTATTTTAAATCTCATATTACTTTATTTAGATAACAAGAAAAAAATCAATTTAGCTATAAAAAACAGTGGAAGTGATTCTCTCGCCAATCTCTCGCGGAATAGCGAAGAAACAACAAGTAATGTGATAACCATTGCTAAACTCGATTACAAAAACATACGACTTATTTTTATTTATTTGAAAATCAGTGACAAAAGGTCGGTCGCTAAGATATTACATTGCTACTGTCAACATATTCATCACCAAAGCATTGTTGTGTTAGAAAATGTTGGGAATAGGAATACAACAGATTATCACGCAAGCACAGATAATCACACAGGGCAGTGTTCTAAAACAGTGATATATATTTATCTACCAAAATACAAGACAAGAGAATGATAACACTTATCTCACAGTTCTGTATCGTAACAGAATTGACTCATAGCCGAATCGCAGACTAAAGATTGCTTACCTTGAAGAAAACGTTGCCCCTCTATTGGTGCAAAGGGTGCAGTAACTCTTCTCCTAGGATAAGACGGCTCAGAAGCAACGTACTGCACTATACGTAGCTTCACCTTGAACAACACTCAATCGCCGGAACAAATAGACCAACCACTATCTAATTGTAGGGGATACGATGCCCTTTTTGTGTGTTGTTTTTATTACTAAACCATGGCTAGCTTTATATAACCAAGTCATGTCCCAACCTTTTGCTCATTTTCCGATGTGGGACATTTGTTTATATAGTAGTTCAAGTCCGTCCCACTTATGTTATTTTCCAATGTGGGATTTTGGTTTAAAGAACCATTAGTTCAAATTCTTTGGCAAGTTTTCTATGTGGGAAAAACAACCAACCATTGGATTGATTTTACAAATCTTACAATACACCACAAACATCTATGGATTCAACCAGCAATTGGTACTAATCCATAGAACCATTAAGCACATTTTAAACACGTAATTAACCATTCAATTCACGCCAATTACAACAGAAAAGTTAACACTGACCGTTTTGTTCTTCATTGATCCCTTGCCAAACTTAATTACTAAAGCCCTCAATTCTTGAAGGATTTTGACTTATGGTTTGAGCAAAATCTATTAGAAGGATTTTTTAAATAAGGTTTGTGCTCCAAGTTTAATACTTTGCAGTTTCAAATTTTTGGATTTTTACTTATTATTACCTCTAAATGATATTCCACTCGTTTTTTGGTCTTTTTGGAGCTTTTTTATTTTTATTTTTTATATTTTTGCTTAATAAAATTCTCTGTGTCTTGACTTGTCATGCTTAATACATTTTTGTTTCTTGAATTTTCATGCTCCTTGATTTTCACGTTTTTGTCTTTTCGGTTCATTAGTTTGTTGATTTTGGTGATCTTTTTGTTGTGCAGTCCATTGCAAGTTATTTCTCAGTTCTTTACTGCATATTTTTCTCAATGAAATTTCTAATGATTTACAGCAAATTAACTTGGGTGCATTCAAAAACAAGGTAAATTCAAGTTTTCAAATTCAATCTTTTCCAATTTCTTCTTTTTAATCCCTAATTTCTTCAAACTACAGTTGCTATCTGAGGGGTTCGAGCAAAATTTTGGGGATTGAAGCTTATGGTCTGAACCAAATTTGAAGGATTGTGACTTATGGTTTGAACAAAATCAATCGGAAGAATTTTTGAAATAAGGTTTAATTGTGCCCAAGATTAACTTCAATGTCCTGTAAAATTATTTTATAGTATTTGAAGTTCAAGTGAAAAATTACAATATTTCCTTATTAGGCAAGTCTAGACTTAACCAGTTAGTAATTTAACCAACTAGTTCAATCTATCGGCCGCAATCAAACAGGTAGCCATCTTTCCTATCAAATGATGAAAGAGACAAAGTAATCTCACTTAATTTTGACCTTAATCTCTAATGAGCCAATAAGCTCCGATAATCCATCCATCCTATCAAACATGGCCACAACATCTTAAAAGGGATCTTAAAAAACACTGCCATAATCTATCCTATGAGATGTTTAACAACTTAATTATAAGATGTCATCTTTGGTAAAATTTTAGAAAAAGATCTCATTAACTTCGAAAATAAGAACTTAGATCCTATAAACTCTTTTATAAAAGTAAGGACTATTAACGTATTTTTAAGATCTCAATATGCACTTTCAGTTTAAATCCTATTAACAAAATTATCATTACTAACATCTCATAACCTCAAAGATTTTAGTTTATTCAAATTACTTAACAACTTATTTTTAAAATAAGATCTAACATCTTATAACATCTAATTTTGATTCTTGTTTATTATATATAGGCCTCACTCACTTGATACCCTAAATTATGTTTGAAATGAGAATATACAAGACGGATTAATAGATGCTCTTGAATTTCACGCATTTGTTATGTGAGAATAAGATAGATTGTGTGTTATTTTTGCTTTTTTGTCCCTTATTTCAATAATATATTCCAATATTTTTCTCAGAAAATTTGTATCCATGCCTTGACGTTTAGAATAATGAAGTCGTGCGGCGAAGTATTTTAGATGTTGATGTTGCATCACAATACCAAAATTGAAAAATACCCTAAACTCAGCCAAGTAGAAGACCATTATCTATATCATTATAGCAAAAAATAAAAATAAAAAACCATAGTTGCTTTTTTCATTCATAAATGATAATTTTCTTCTTTTTTTCTTTTTCTTTTTCTTTTTTTTTTTTTAAAAAAAAACAATTGTAAAGCATAACCAAAACGTTGATTAACTTACATGGAAACTTGATATCCACTACCTAATAGAGCAAAGTGTGGGATACAATTGGATTGTTCTTGTTTTTGCAAAGTAGGTTTATGAGCAATTTTAAAGACAAGAGAATTCTGAGAGGTATGGGTTGGTCTATCTGTATTACACAAGAAGTGCCTCAGCCAACCAAAATGCACGCCAACGATGTTTTGTGCAAGAATAACAAAAAATTTCTAATAACTATAGCTTCAAAACTTCTGGATTAGCCCAATGTTAAAAATTGCGCCACAATGAAAATCCTACCATTTCCAAATGTGGGCAATTCAGTAATTTGTGCCCTCAATCTTCATCCATTAATATATGCTAGTCTCTATGCCCAATGTGAGATTAAAAATTGAGCATAGTTGTATCTACAGAACCGGGCTCGGAGCTAGTGCCAGACTAGCCCATTACCGTATGTTCGCATATGAAACATGACACTCATAAAGATTGTGGATGATGGTCTAGGCTAGTAATGAGTAATCTTGTGTATCAAATGAGGCCTTTGGATTAATCTCACTATAATTTTGCACACAATTTTCAATATGTTGTTTAATTGATGAGATTGTTGTACATTATTTTTTCATTTTATTAAATTGTTCACTATAATTGATTTATTTTTATTTTTTTTCTCTAATTTTTGTAGCAGGTCGTCACGAATAGAAAATTTTGGTTGTGGCTTACACATTGAATTTTGAAATATATTGTGATAAGCCATTGAGTTCGAGGTCAAAGTATTGCTTATATTCAATGTACGTAGAGCAATTATAAATGTGATCTTTCATGAGCTTTCATAATAAATCATTTCATGATAGACGCCTATCAAATCAAACGTTGTATTCGATATGATACATATTCGAGACACTGTTTAGAGAGTTCATAAACAAAAAAAAAAAAAAATCTAACACTTTCAGTAGCGTGTCTGAAAATCTGGATTGTGAAACACATTTTAGCCAAATTGTGTCTATTTAAATATATGTTAGGAAGTAAATTACCGTTAAAAGAAATAACTACAGAATAAGATTTTTAAAATAATGAAGAAAAAGAGTGTTGTCTCATTCAAAATTATTTTTTCTATTAGTTATTGTGAGAATAGAAACTTTTTTCCCGAATGCATGGTATGCAAATCATATTATCTCATTATTATACTTAAAATGGAGTCCATCCCGTGATTTTGTGTGATTTTATCTCTCTCCTATGTGAAGTGTGAGGTAGACAATTTTTTATCTCTCCAAATTGCCACGTATGTAAATTACCATTTTAAAATTTTAGTTGCTTAAAGCATTTAATTTAATACGATTCATTCTATAATTTATATGTATATGTCAATATCAAAATATTATATATATATATATATATCTTGCCTAATAGACGATTTCATGAATAATAATTATGTCCCTTTAAATAAAACGATGAGGATGAGTAACTCTTCTATGAAAAATAAAACTATTTTAATTGAATTATTAATATGGACTATAGAAGGTAAATGAAACTCTATATTTCATAATAAGTTTTATATGTGTAATATGTGTATATATTTTACACTGATTAATTTCAACTCATATTTTCTAATTAACAAATCCATAATATATCATTACAGTATTATGTAAAGATTGATTTAAAAGAATTTAATTTATCTTAAAATTAAATCAATGGAAAATATTTTATCTATTGTTGTTCCTACTATAAATTTGACATCCCCATAGGAAAAGTTGAACATGTGATCCAAATGATTCAAGCTATGTTTTTGAAATAAGACTAGTTTTACATACATGAATTTCGGAATTAAACAATCGAATACGGGTCATAATTCAAACTATGTCGAATTATTTATGTGACTATTAAATTTCAGGTCGGTAATATCAATCAAATAATTTAATTTTGATTAAAAATAACTTTGACAATATGGTGAAAATATTAAATGTATATATTAGATTACGATTACATAATTTTCGTTTGGATTTTTAGAATAATAGTTTAATTTATGATGGAACTAAAAACAGGAGCTTTTTCAAGACTTTTACAGGAGCTTTTTGAAGTGATCGTGAAAGAAGATTCTAGTCTTTTGATTTGTGCAGAGAATGGAACGTGACTGGTACATTGATTATGATTGGGTAAGGAAGTAGCTTTAAATAATTAATAGATTATATAATTTTTTTCTTATATATGTAATTTATAATATTTATATATTTTTAATTATTTTTAAGCAGCCAAAATAATTTATAAATTAGAATACTTTTATAAGCAATAATATCCCATTTTAAAAATTCATTAAAATTCATAGTTACATTTGACAAATAATTATAAATAAAAATTAAATTTAAAAAATAATTCTCAAGCAATGCCGGCCCCAGACAAAAAATAAATAAATAAATGAAATAAAATCAATTACAATCTTGGATGCATCATCTTTTCTTCAATTTGCATAGTCCTACAAATCAGATTAAATATATTTTATATTATTTTATTAATTTATCTACCTATCGCACCTTTCCTTACCCGAACACTGTCATGACATTATTACATCAATTATTAAATACACTGGGACAATGAAGGCGTTCCATCAATAAAAAAATGCCTCATTATTCATGATTTCTTTTCCTTTTCTCTCTCTCTCTCTCTCTCTCTCTCTCTCTCTCTCTCTCTCTCTCTCTTCTCTTGATTCTTGTCAATTTTAATTTATTAAACTTTAATTAAAGATATAATACCTGAACAACCCCAAATACTTAATATAATTACAAGAACAACCTACACGATTCAAAAAATTACAATAATATTTTCTCTATCATTAACTAGTTCAGCTAGTGAAAACCTGACAAAGTCCACAAATATCGATTGGAATTTGATCTCCTAAAAACTTAAACTTATTAGATGACAAGAGGTCAGCTTGTGATATTTTCAACCAACATATTAGACTTTATAATAGGTGAATTACAAAAACTACTCCTGAAGTTTAATGTAATTACAACAACTAATTGTGTATTTTGTCAAATTGAAAAAATCACCCCTAACTAGCAAACTGCGTTAGCAAAATTTTACTAAAAGATGCAATGTCATATAGTTTAGTGTTAACTAAATGTTGAAATTTAAAATTTGTCTATATATTGACGTCATCGAATGCCGTTAAGAACTAATGCTTTCAGCTAGTTAGAAATGGATTTTGTAATTTGGCCAAATATGTGATTAGTTGTAATTACACTAAACCTTATGGGTGATTTTGTCATTCATCCTTTGATTTGAATAGCTATCTATCTGATTTGATCTTATCCAAAAGATAATATCAATTGAATGCTTTAGTTTGATTGGCCCATATTTGCAACTTGATTGAGCTAGGACTTTGTTGAACATAGAATTCGATTTGATTGGTCATAACACCTCATTTCAACACTTGGCAGTATGTAATTTGTCCAATAATTAATACTAAAATATCAATTAAAATTAACTATTTATCTTCTGGAATTAATTAAGTAATCCTAAAATAATAAATAGAAAATTCTAAATTGACAATCGATATATATTTTTCACATGGCGTTTTCTAATTGGGTGAAAAAAAAGTTTGTCTACAAATGCCTCCACTTTAAGGCACGATAACGAATTAATAGAGCGTTGGCCGGAGACATGACTTGAAGTATTTAAACTAAATTTTGTGAAGTATGCACTTGATTGACTCCCTCTTCAACAGATGAATTCAATAACACTGGAATCTTTTTTCTTTTTCTTAAATCGAAAATCTTCCACCATCAACGTCTTTAGCTTATTCCACTTTCTTCTATATCAACCCCGAACAAATCGAAATCATCTACTGCTATGATTGGACTTGGGAATAAACCTCGAGCTACTTACATATCCCAACGAGATGTTCAAGTTATATTGTAGTTCAAAGGAATTTCTTTCAAGGGGCAGCCTTTCACAATTTATACTCATGCGTGCCAGAAGTAACTAGCAGTATAGGCTCATACGTTAGGGAGCATACTTGAATTTGGATTTGTAGACGTTTCATACTTGCGTCAAGGAGTATGCTTAAATTTGCAGATATTTTATACTCTTGTCAAGGATTACACTTGAACTTGGATTTGCAAACATTTTATACTCTTTTCAAGGAGTATACTTGGACTTGAATTTGCATACATTTTATACTTGTGTCAATGAGTATGCTTGAACTTGAATTTGCAGACATTTTGTACTCATATCAAGGAGTATACTTGGACTTGAATTTGCAAATATTTTATACTCATTTCAAGGAGTATACTTGAACTTGGATTTGCAAATATTTTATACTCATATCAAGGAGTATTGAATTTGAATTTGTAGACAGTTCGTACTTGTATCAAGGAGTTCTTGAATTTAGATTTGTAGATAGTTTACACTCGTATCAAGGAGTTCTTGAATTTGAATTTGTAGATAGTTTGTGCTCTTGAATTTGGATTTGATTTGTAGACCTTTTATACTCATGTCTAGGAGCATGTGAAATTTAAAATCGATGATTAGTTATCCCCAGCATCCTCCTCGTGTTCATTGATATCGGCATTTTCTTGTCTACTTGTTGCGATGCTAAGTTTCATATCATGAGCACGAGTAACAAATTCTTCAAAATTATGTGACTTAATCCCTTGAAGAACTTATAAGAGCTCACAATGCATGCCTTGAAAACACATCTCCATTGCAAATGTCTCTAAGAGTTTATCTTTGCAATTTAGACTTAGTTTACACCATCGGTTGATGTAATCAGGTTCATCTTCCAATTGCTTAGTAGTTCAACCATGTTTACAGTTCGACTAGTACTATAGAAGCGACTTAAGAATTCCCTTTTTCCATTTGCTCCCAACTATCAATGGATTGTGACTCCAAGTCAATGTACCAGTCAAAAGCGTTGCTTTTTAATGATTGGACAAATTGCTTCACGAGGAGATCACCATCAATTGCCGGATTGTTGCACGTCTCATTGAAGTGAGCAATATGTTGCTTTAGATTTCCTTCGCCATCAAATTATTGGAACTTTGGCAGTTGATATCCTATTAGTATTCATATTGAGTCAGTTCTCTTTATGTAGGACTTCAAACATGCAAGAGAATCTTGAAGAGGCACCCCATATTGAGCTCTTGTTGCGTTGGTGATGATATCTTGCAATTGTTGGATGGATAATGTGCCCACTGATAAAGTTGAATAATCGACCTTCGTCTCAGATCCACATGCCTGCAGCATTTCGTCACTTTGGTTTTTTTCTACAGAATGATGAGGATAAGATTGGTGGTTTTGACTAGGTTCTCCGAGGTGGACATGTTCAAATTTGTTCATGAGTTGTGCAATTTGACGATCCTTGTCCTCCATAATTTTGTGCAAATCTGCTATAGCTTGAGCCATCTGAGCTAGTTGATCATCTACAGTTGTTGCTCCAGCCATCATCGTAGGTAATTCGGTGTTACTCTCCTTTGGACTTGTAGAATTTGAATCATCCAATTGAGAAGAATCAACAATCTTGCCCCCAGCTAAGGATCGATTTGCAGTGTCATTAGCAACTTTTGGTGCATCTGTCCTGATTTCAATGATTTGATTTCTCTTGGGAGCCATTGAACTTAATGCCTTTCTTTGACTTTGTAGAAGGAAGAGATGAGGGAGAGAATCTGTCCCAATAGGTGTGCCAGAAATTTGTTCACACAGTTTTATGTGTCTGCAATTAAATACTACAAGGTAGGAAAATTATACGATAAATAAAAATCCAAGAAAAATTATAACTTAATTTAGGTGAAAACATTCCCCTGATTCTTCCTTTGAAATCTGAACTTGGAACTCAACTTTAGGACTTGAGATTTGAAATGAATTCTACTCTTTGATTTTCCTTGAACATGACTTCATCTTCAAATAGCATTAATCCGAAGGCTTTTCAGCTTGTTCTCGAATAAGACGTAAGAATTTGATGAGCTCTGCCATGATCTCCTTAGTCTTTGCTTTGAACAATGTGAATCTCCTTGAACTTGAGACTTGAAATTTAAATTTGTTGAAGTAGAATTTGCCGCTTTGATCTTCTTTGAGTGTCAATTTCTCCTTCAAATAACATTAATCTAAGGGCTTTATAGCTTGATCTCGGATCCAATGTTGGAATTTGAGCCGCTTCGCAATGAATGCCGTGGATCTTCTTGGACTTCGTAGAGAGAAATTCTGGAACTTCCTCCAACTCCTCTCTGGTATGAATGACTTGTGTTGTGTGGAACGAGCTTTAAAGCACCCTTATATAGATACTTGAGCCTAAGACTCTTAGCCTGCTTGAACCTAAGACTCTTAGCCTGCTTGAATTTCTTTGATAATATCCAAAGAATTCATAACTCAATTGAATAGTTATTTCTTTGATTTGATATTATCCAAAAGATAATATTAGTTTAATGCTTTAATTTGATTGCCCTACATTTGCAATTTCATTGAGCAAGACTTTGTTGACAACAGAATTTGATTCGATTGGTCATAATACCTCATTTCAACATTTGACAGTATTTGATTCGCCCAATAGTTAATACTAAAATATCAATTAAAATTAACTATCTATCTTCTAGAATTGATTTAGTAAATCTCAAAATAATAAATAGAAAATTCTAAATTGACAATTGATATATTATTTTTCTCGTGATGTTTTCTAATTGGGTGAAAAAAAAAGTTGGTCTACGGAGGGTTATTGAAAAACACACATAGTATTTCTATCATTAAGTCAACTCTCAAGGGTAATAAACGTAATTATCTCTTCAATCACGTAATTGACAAAAGATTTATATATACTGTGGGATTGCTCCACCATATCATCAAAGTTGCAAGACAGAAAAAAATTCAGAGGGCACGAATCTGTCACTCTGTTAGACCATGAGGATCCATGTGAAGGAGTCGACGATGGTGAGGCCGGCTGCGCCAACGCCGGCCGGCAGCCTGTGGCTCTCTCATTTGGACTTGATCACACAACAGTACCACACCCCTCTAGTGTTCTTCTTCAGCCCCACCGGCGCGGTCAACTTTTTCCACCCGACGCTGCTCAAGGAGGCGCTCAGCCGCGCCCTCGTTTACTTCTACCCCGCCGCGGGGAGGTTGCGGAGGAATAACAATCGGATTGAGATCAACTGCAACGCCGAGGGGGTTCTCTTCGTGGAGGCGGTGTGCGACGGCACGGTGGATGAATTGGAAGACTTTACTCCAAAGCCAGAGCTCAGCCTCGTCCCGGCAGTGGATTATTCATCGGGAATTTCCACGTTTCCGCTTATTTTGCTTCAGCTCACACGTTTTAAGTGTGGTGGAGTTTGCTTAGGTACCGGAAATCAGCATAGTTTGTCCGATGGAATTTCATTTTTCCATTTTATCAGAACCTGGTCGGAAATTGCTCGGGGTTTGGATGTCGGAATGCCGCCGTTTTTGGACAGGACTGTTATTTCTGCGCGCAAGCCGCCGCGGCCGGAGTTTGTTCATATTGAGTATCAGCCGCCGCCGACGATGAAAAGCCCTCGACGGAAAAGTGAAACAATTTTTTCGATATTTAAGTTCACGCAGGATCAGCTTAGTGCCCTGAAGGCCCAATGCTATACATCGGATAGAATTAAGGTATGAACTTTGACTAATTAGGATTTCCGTATTGCTCACGTTCTTTTGGTCGTTTAATAATTACTCAGGGAAGGATTATATGTGAGATAAATTGAAAGTTGTAGGATTAAATATGAGAAAATTGAAATCATTGAAACTAAAATTATATTTGGCTTAATTTATGAAATCAGAAGTAATATTTATTTATAAGAATAGACTATATTCAAATAATTAATTATATAAAAATAACATTTTATACATGTGGAGATTACGTGCACAAATGTTACTCTAGGGAAGTCGGCAGGAGGATGACGGCAACCGTGTCCCGCAGAACTTGAAAATTATTTGGGTCAATTGTGGGGAATGGAATCAATTCAATGGAGCCCAATAATGTTACGTAACTCGACTTTAAGTAGAAATTTATAAAAAAAAAATTAAAGTAATAAAAATTAAGAGTGTTAGAAAATAGTATTAAAATATGAAAAAATAAAAGTTCGGGGTGTTTAGGGAAAAAAAAAAGTAATTAAATGCTTTTATTTTATAAAAATTACTCATTGCGAGAAAAGTTGGTTGAAGTAAGAGAAGAGATACTTTTACTTTAAGTTATTTTTTTGTTGAAATTTAGTAATTGTAAAAGTAAAAGCTTTCCTTTCGAACACTCAAAATTTACTATTTTTAAGTTACAAGCTCACAATCACTTTTTTTTAGTATTTCCGAACAACCTTTGTATATGAGGAATTTCGTTATTCCACATTCGTGAGCGTATAGCTATGTGAGGTTTTGTTGTTTCAAGTCTCCTTGTGAGAAATTTTGGGATACAAATAACTTTTATATTCAAATCTAAAACAAGAAAAACACTCCTTGTGGTGCTGTAAGAGTTTGTGTGTATTGAATTTTACGTCTTAAGTAATCATAGAACACTCTTATAGGAGTGAACTTGATTATTACTGGGTAAGAGAGTTGAGGTTATGATAATAACTTGTGAATCATATTGGGATTTTTTTTTTTTAAGAAAATGCTAGGATTTATTATTATTATTATTATTATTATTATTTGACATGTGATAAAATCTAGACCACAAAAGCAATGCAAGGACCTAACCTGAAATAACAACACTCGTCAAGCTTGTCAAGAAGCCCTTGGTTACAATTTTTTTATGCCAAAGTTGGATTAGGTTCTAAATAATTGTTTAAAGCTAAAATATATGTCGGTAACTGGAGAACAAAACTAGGTGAATAGTAATAAAAGTTGTCTTACTTTTGACTTATAGCTTACTTAAAATATGCAAAATACATTGTCACATGTGGGTTCACATTTCTTTATCTTGGGCCTTGCAAGTTGACAAATCTATGGCCTCTAATGTGATTCGTACTTTTTGTGTCAAATCAAATCACAAGAACCAAATAGAAAAGACACGATTGGCATTTTCACGCTTTTCTAAGATGTGTCTATTGCTCATAAAATCAGCGAAGAAGTCCTCGGTTATAGTCCGTTAATGTCTAAGTTAGATTGAGATCTAAATGATTGTGTAAAATAAAATAAATGCCCTAAATGGAGAGCAAAACTTGGTGAATAGTGATAAAAGTTGTCTTACTTATGACTTATAGCCTATTTACAATATGCAAAATATATGAGTTCACAACACTTCATCTCAAGGCCTTGCAAGATGACAAATCTATGGCGTCTAGTTTGACTTGTACTTTTTATGTCAGATTGGATCACAAGGACCCGAATAGAAAAGACACCAATATCGTCAAGTTGGGCATTTTCACACTTTTCAAGGGTCTTTCTATTGCTCAATTAGGAACCAAATACAAAAATAAATATCCTAATTATAGAATATATTCCAAAGTAGATAAATTTAGAATACAACAGTCACAAAGACTTGAAACTTGTAGTCAAATTAGAGATAAATTTAGAATACAAAGTCACAAAAATTAACACTTGTCGTCAAACTTGAGCTTCGAATAACCAACTCAAATCCTAACAGGACGAAAACACCGCCAGTTACACCACGTACGAGGTGCTAGCAGGGCATGTATGGCGTTGTGTCTGCAAGGCCCGTGGACTACCGGAGGATCAAGAAAGTAAGGTATACATAGCAACCGATGCACGGTCTAGGCTCTGGCCCCCTCTCCCACACGGCTACTATGGCAACGCACTCTTCACAACCACGCCTATCGCCTTCTCTGGTGACCTACAGTCGAAGCCATTAAACTTTGCTGTTAAGAAAATTCACGACACATTAGCCAGTATGAACGATCGTTACCTAAGATCAGCCCTTGATTACTTGGATTTGCAGCCTAACCTCAGCGCCCTTGCAAGAGGGGCACACACTTATAACTGTCCTAATTTTTTGATAACAAGTTGGGTTAAATTAGGTATTTATGATGTGGATTTTGGATGGGGAAAACCGATTTATGTGGGACTTGGGGCGACTCCTGTAGAAGGGAAAAGCTTTGTGATTCCGAGTGGTAATAATGATGGGAGCTTATTCTATGCTATTTCTCTTCCAGAAGAACATATGAAGAAGTTTGAGAAGCTTCTTTATCAGAACATAGCATCGAGGATGTAATAGATTGAATGATTTTTTCATAGTTTGTTGTTGTACTAATTGTGGGTTGTTATACATGTAATAGTTCATCTCGTGTTTTTTTTGTTAACTAGTGATTGTGCGTGTGGAATTATTTAAGGATAATTACCTCAACATCCTTGAATTTCGCCTTATTACATAAACATACCCCATTTGATTTGAAAACTTACCACGACATCCTTACTGTAAAATTAACAAAGAGCCTACTTGTAATGCTACAATTAATATTTAATACGTTCAGGTGATCCAATTGCAATGCTTGAAGAGTGTTAATGTAATTTTTCAAATTATAAAAAGTATTTTTATAATCAGGCCAAACATGAGGGGTTTTGAGTTAGTCCCTATTATTTAACAAGAACGTATGGAGTAGCTTATATTTCAACTTGGTTTGCTACTGTCCATGTAGATGGTGTTATATTTGTCAATAAATTAATATAAGAGGACCGGTGAATTATATATGTGGAAAATCATAATTGTAGTAAGAAAAAATGGGAAAATCACAGTTTTTGTCCCATAACTTAGCTCTTGTACACTTTTGGTCTCATTGATTTCAATTTCTCACTTTTGGTCCCATAACTTTATTTTTTTTTCTCACATTTGGTCCTCCGCCACTGTTCCATTAATTTTTAAATCATTCAAGCACTGTTGCCGTTAGTTGCCGTTAATTTCTAAAATGTAAAAATTAACGACAACAGTGCTTGAGGCATTAAAAATTTGACAGAACAGTGATAGAGGATCAAATATGAGAAAAAAATGAAGTTATGGGACCAAATGTGAGACAATTGTAATCAATGGGACCAAAAGTGTACAAGGCTTAAGTTAAGGGACCAAAATTGCAATTTTTCCAAGAAAAAATATATTTTAGTCATCTGACTATGCTATTTTTCGCTTTTGATCTTATGTATGTAGAATTAACAATTTTAATTTTGTAACTTATATTAATTTTATATTTTTGTCCTTTTTCACCGGCGATGAACATTTTTATGCCAAAATCTGACGTTGCTAATCATAAATGGGTCTTATGTTGAATGTTAGCTAACATGGACAAGTCACATTGAATTTTGGCACCAAAAGATATACTGTCAGTGAAAAAAGAAAAAAAATGTACAACTAATGCAAGTTACGGGATTAAAATTATTAATTTAGTACATACGGGATCAAAAGTAGAAAAAGAGTATAGTTACGTACTAAAAAGGTAATTTTCTAGTGCCGTGATATCTAATGGTTTGAACGCAACTCTG
>JACFYI010001187.1:687576-709761 GCA_014898755.1 Handroanthus guayacan
AAAAAAAAAAAAAAAAAGAATTAAAAATGAGTATCTGTGAATACTATGGATAACTTTAAAATGAGTAAGAGATTTTCGTGACTTTGTGATTGGGACCACACGGATGAAGACAGAAGTCTCTGGATTTCACTTTCGTATGAATTTATAATTAATTGGGCATAATCAATTGGTCATGGCAAAAAAAACAAAGAGTGAAGAATCTAGAAAGAAAAATGAGTTGTGAAAAATTAAATGATTAAAGGTGATGTGGGATAGTGCAATATGAAGGCAAAATACCCAAAATAACCTTATGGGAGGCAACCTAAGGGCATCCAGTATAAAGATCCACGTACAATGATACGGATATCCGGATATCCAATCCCGATCCGAAAGTTCCGAAGTATATGACCCAAATTTTCTACCATAGATTTGTCTAACAAGAGTTCTCATATGATGTCATGAGTAAAAGTGCTGATTTAGAGCTATGAGCACCCCATTATAGCATCAATGTAAGGACAAGTTACTGTTCATTAGGTTGTTTCCACCTCACTCTCTGTACACTTGGCGTTTGGCTTCTAAGTAGTCAAGATCCCATCACTCTTGTAAGACCTTACTTTCATGTCAAAATTGTACATCATTATATCAATATATAATCCTTGTGTAGTAATCTTGACAGCTTAATCAAAAAGTATCACATAATAATTTAATGATTTTAATTATGCTTTCAGGAAAAATAGAAAAAGAAAAGCATTCCAAAGTGCACTGTTGTCCTTTGCATAAAAAAGCACTGTGTTTCTCTCTTTTCATAGAAGATGTGGAAGTTCGAGGTCCACCAGTAGCTCGTAAATATTTGTCTATTGCATGATAATATTTGCACCCCGAATAATAATTTATAGTATTTGATTATGTTTAGTTCGTATATTTGTTTTTTAAAATATATTCATATAAATGTATAATCATATTAATGTATAATTAAATTTAATCGTTCCCTTCTAAAAAATAAAACAACATTCGCAAGCCCAACCAAAGGGAAAGAAAGAAATACTAATTCTGAAACTAACATGGAAGAATTACTAATTCTAAAACTAACATGCAAAAATAACAAAATCAACTTCACAACGCGTGAATAAGCCAGTTTAAAATTATAAGGGATCTCAATACTTATTATTTTTTCACAGGGAATTTTTTCACATTTAGGGCAATAAATTGCAATTTATTCTCCAGATTAAATTAATATGCAGTAGAAAAATTCACCGACCTACCATATGATAAATAGGAACCCACAAAAAAATCCACATCCTATCAGTGAAAAATTGAACTCATCATCGAAAAATTATGAGATCTCAACCTCTACCAATTGGACAAGAACTCATCAATCATTCATACTTTTCACATAAATATTTATTTGCTAGCATATATACAAATAAAAATATTCTCCTCTTGGGTTGGGCCTCATATAGACAGGTTCGTGACTCAGCCCATAAATAAATTGCTACCAAATACAATGATAGCTGCAATTCTATTAAGGGGGTGTTTGGTTGAGCTTGAGATGTCTTGAAGAGTTCATGATGTGTTAAAATATGTTTACTAAAATTTAAAAAAAAAAAAAAAAAAAAAATCTTATTATCTTTCAAAATAAGATGTTAAGAGCTTATAAGCTCTTTATAGAAAAGTAAAAAAATCATAACTTATTTTTAAGATCTTCACATGCACCTTTATTTTTAACTATTTTAATTACAAAATTATTATTACTAATATCTTAGAAGCTAAAATGTCTTATTTTATCCAGACACTTTAATAACTTATTTTTAAAATAAGATCTAATATCTTACAAGTTCCAAAAATATCTTATAGATGTAGAAGCTTATAAGATGTTTTAAATAAGATTAGCCTAACGCCCTCTAAAGTATCATAAATAAGCTTAAATCCAACATTTAATTATGTTGTGTACGTATATAAGCATTTCTTTCTAGACTAAGAGGGTGTTTGGTTAAGGTTACCTAAAACATTTTATAAGATGTTTTGGAGTTAATAAAATATTAAGAGGTTGTATATGCGAGTACTTCTAGACTAAGGGAGTGCTTGTCTAGGGTTACCTAAAACATTTTCTTTACAACATATATGTTTTACTGTTAACAAAATTTTAAATTTTATTTTAAAAATAAATTATTGAAATATTTAAATAGAATAAGTTATTAGAATCTTTAAAATATTAGTAACGGTAATTTTATAATTAAAATAGTAAAAAAGAAAGGAGTATATGAAAATTTTAAAAATAAGTTAGAAACTTCTTATTATACTGAATAAAACTTTTCAGATATTAACATCTTATTTTGAAGTTTATAAAATTTTCTCAGAAAGACTTACCAAATACTTTTTAACACTTTATATAAAATGTTCTAAAGAACTTAGGAGCCCACCCAAAACCAATACCGACATAATCAGTTTTGAGTTCTCTAAGGCCTCGTTTAACTTGTGGTATTATTAGGTTGGGTAATTTGCCCGTTGAAGATTAGGCTGCAGATTGGTTGAGATTAAACAATCATCATCCTTTTTTGATATATTGAATAATACACTCTATATTCTTGCATGCGAATTTGGGTAGTAATTAATGAGATTGTTGTGGATAATATTTTGTTTTCCGGTATTGCCCACTTTTTCCTTCTCTAATTATTGTGGTTGTAGCTCACGTAATTGAATTTTCATTCAGAACTTTTTACACTTTGCCCTCTAGGAAAGGGAAGGAAAAAAAAAAGAAAAAAAGAGTTAGAAACATTTTAGCACTTTATTCTTCACAATTTGTGTTGTATAAGCGAGTCCCATGACACTAAATTAAGTGTTGCACTTTTCTCCACAATAGGCTTTCTGTTCACTTTCTTGCTGAAATTCGATCACGTGCGTGGTAGGGTGCATTTTTAAGGGTATTTTTGTCATTTTATTTCATCATTTTTCATGTTTACTTAAATTACACTAATGAGGAGAAATAAGATGGATGACAACTACCATATTGGACTGATAACAGAACGTCATGGATCGACAAAAAACCATGATGAATATTCTCCTCAAAGGAGATTGACATAAATGCCCTTCAGAAGGACAACATAAACAAAACCTAGAGTCAACTTTGGAGGGAAAGTGCTACAATTAATCTAATTTTGGAGGGCATGATTACATTACACAAACTGTAAGAGTGAAACGCTAAAACAATTTTTTTCCAAGGACAGAGTGTAAAAGGTCCTTTCAATTATATTGTATACCACATCTAAAGGAAAACAAGGGGTCATTACACGCACATAATATTAGGAAGGATAAATGTTTCGCCACTTCACCAATGTTTTCTATCACTTTTTGCAACTTGCATAGCAGTGATATTCAAATACACAATATTAGGGCTTATTCCACAACAAAATATCTGAGCAATTATTACGGTTGAAAGTTAATGTTAATGGAAAATAATGACAGCGGAAAGCCATTTGCCACGGTTTTGTCACGGCAATAATTTATAATTTTAGTGAGAATTGCAAAAAATCCATTATCATATATCTATGGAGGATGTTTTCACATAAATATAAGACAGGGCAAATGATGCTTTACCTCTTGGCTTTTTAGATTATTGGCTACAGATTTCACCACAGTTGCTAATTTGAGGTTATTAACTATAGCTTCCATCTTGATTATTATTATTATTATTTTTTTTTTTTTTTTTTTTTTTTTTTTTTTTTTTGCCAAAATTTAATTTTTTTATAGTATTTAAATACACAACAGTAGGACATAGTCAATCTTGCATAAATTGAATCTAATATTGGTTGAAACATCCTATTGCAGCAGATTCTATGTCTTAAATAATTGTTCTTGTCCTTGAATCTTGCTAGTTTTATTTCCCATTGCAACTTACTACGTTACATCCTGACTTAATATAACTTATTGCTGCGGCTTATTATTTATTTATTTATTTATTTATTTTTGTTGTCACCGATTGCCGTTAAGAACTAATGCTTTCAGCTAGTTAGAAATTATTTTTGTAATTTGACAAATATGTGGTTGGTTGTTGTAATTACACTAAAACTCATGGGTGATTTTTGTCATTCACCCTTTGATTTGAATAGCTATCTCTTTGATTTTTATCTTATCCAAAAGATAATATCAGTTTAATGCTTTAATTTGATTGGCCCATATTTGCAACTTGATTGAACTGGGACTTTGTTGACCATAGAATTTGATTTGATTGGTCGTAACAACTCATTTCAACACTTGGCAGTATTTGATTCGCCCAATAATTAATACTAAAATCTCAATTAAAATTAACTATTTATCTTCTGGAATTAATTTAGTAAATCTCAAAATAATAAATAGAAAATTCTAAATTGAAAATTGATATATTATTTTTCACGTGGCTTTTTCTAATTGGGCGAAAAAAAAGTTCGTCTACAAATGCCTCCACTTCAAGGCATGATGACAAAGAATAAAGCGTTGGCCGGAGACATGGCTTGAAGTACTTAACCTAAATTTTGTGAACTATGCACTTGATTGATTCCCCCTTCAATAGATGAATTCAATAACACTGGAATCTTTTTTTTTTTCAATCCAGAATCTTCCACCATCAACGTCTTCAGCTTATTACACTTTCTTCTATATCAACCCCGAACAAATCGAAATCGTATACTGCTATGATTGGACTTGGGAATAAACTCGAGCTACTTACATATCCCAAACGAGATGTTCAAGTTATAATGTAGTTCAAAGGAATTTCTTTCAAGGGAGAGCCTTTCACAGTTTATACTCATGCGGGCCAGGAGTAACTAGCAATATAGGCTCATGCGTCAAAGAGCATACTTGAATTCGGATTTGCAGACGTTTCATACTCGCATCAAGGAGTATGCTTAAATTTGCAGACATTGTATACTCTTGTCAAGGAGTATACTTGAACTTGGATTTGCAGACATTTTATACTTATGTTGACAAATATTTTGTACTCGTTCAAGGAGTATACTTGGACTTGAATTTGCATACATTTTATACTTATGAGACACGAGTATACTTGAACTTGGATTTGCAAACATTTTATACTTATGTTTACAAATATTTTATACTCGTTTCAAGGAGTATACTTAGACTTGAATTTGCATACATTTTATACTTGTGTCAAGGAGTATACTTGAACTTGGATTTGCAAATATTTTATACTCATATCATGACGTCTTGAATTTGAATTTGTAGACAGTTTGTACTTGCATCAAGGAGTTCTTGAATTTAGATTTGTAGACAGTTTATACGTGTATCAAGGAGTTCTTGAATTTGAATTTGTAGACAATTTGCACTTGTATCAAGGAGTTCCTAAATTTGAATTTGTAGACAATTTATACTCATATCAAGGAGTTCGTGAATTTGAATTTATAGACATTTTATACTCGTAGAAAAAGAGTATAGTTACATACAGGATCAAAAGTAGAAAAAGAATATAGTTACACACTAAAAAGGTAATTTTCTAGTGCAGTGACATCTAATGGTTTGAATGCAACTCTGAAAAATAGGTATATATGAATTCAACGTTGAAATTCAAACTATGAGAATTTTTTTTTGAATTAAAAATTATTATTTGTGAATACTGTGGATAACGTTAAATTCAAATTATGAAAAACAAAAAATTGAATTGAAAATGAGTATCTGTGAATACTGTGGATAACTTTGAAATTGAGGAATTTAGAAAGAATAGAAATTTTGGTGACTTTCTGATTGGGATCGCACGGATGAAGGCAAGAAGTCTCTGGATTTCACTTTCGTATGAATGTATAATCAATTGGGCATAATCAATTGGTCATAATCAATTGGTCATAGCGAAAAAATAAAGAGTGGAGAATCTTGAAAGAAAAATGAGTTGTGAAAAATTAAATGATTAAAAGTGATGTGGGATAATGCAATGGAAGGCAAAATACCCAAAATAACCTTATGGGTAGGCCTGTCAAAAATATTCGAATGTCCGTCCGTCCGTTCGCATTCGTATTCGAAATTAGCAGATATTATCCGTATCCGAAAATATTTGAATATATCTATATCTGTATCCGTTATCTAAAATTCCGGATATGGATATAGTAGTATCCGCATCCGAAATATCCACATCCGAAAATTATCCGTATTTGCGCAAAATTTTAGATATAATAAATAATATAAATAATATAATTTATAGGTATTAAATTATATATAAAAATAAAATTCAAAAATTATAGCTATACATATTAAAACTTTAGGCTAGCTGGAATATTTGAAGTGATTTTACTCTTATATTTTAATTTTTTGACATTAATATAATAAATTCAAATACATAAAGTAACAAAGTCGAATTTCAGACAAAGATTGCGGTTAATGGGATATAAGAATATCTCGATATTATATCTGTATCCTAACTATAAAAGCAGATAGCAGATATCCGAATATCCAACCAACATCCGACGGATACGGATGAGGATATTCTTTTTTAGCATCCGACAAAATTTAAATCCGAATATCTGCATCCAAATATTATTCGGATGCGGATACGAAGGTACTAATATCCGTATCCGAATATCCTAATTGACATGCCTACTTATGGGAGCCAACCTGATATCGTCCAGCATAAAGATCCATGTACAATGATATGGATATTCAGATATCCGACCACGACTCGAAAGGTTCGAAGCATACGACCTAGATTTTCTACCATAGATTTATCTGACAAGAATTCCTAAATGATGCCACGTGTAAAGGTGCTGAAGGCATAATTTTAGCATTATAAATACCCCCATTATGTCATCATTATAAGGATAAATTACTGTTCATTAGGTCGCCCTCACCTCACTTCCTGTACACTAGGCATTTTTGGCTTCTAAGTAGTCAAGGTCCCATCATTCTTGTAAAATGTTACTTTGAGGTAACACTTGTACATACATCATATCAATATGCAATCCTTGTATAGTGACCCTAAGAGCTTAATAAAAAATGATCACATAATAATTTAATGATTCTAATCATGCTTTCATGAAAAATAGAAATAGAAAAGCATTCCAAAGTGCAGTTGTCCTTTGCATGAAAAAGCATTGCCTTCTCTCTTTTCATAGAGGATGTGCAAGTTTGAGATCTACCGGTAGCATGTGAATATTTGTCTATTACATAGTAATATTTGCGTGCCGAACAATAATTTAGAAGATCTGATTTATTTAGCTCATATATTTGATTTTTACAATATATTCATGTAAATATGTAATCGTATTAATGTATAATTAACTGTAATCATTTTCCTATAAAAAATAAAAAAGCATTCGAAAGCTTGACCAAAGGGAAAGAAAGAAATACTAATTCTGAAACTAGCATGGAAGAATTACTAATTCTAAAACTAACGTGCCAAAATAATAAAATCAGCTTCAAAATGCATGAATAAGCCAGTTTAAAATTACAAGGGATCCCAATACCTATTATTTTTTCACATGGATTTTTTTTCACATTTCCTATTTCATAGGACAATAAATTGCAATTTATTCTCCAAATTAAGATGTGATAGAAAAATTCACCAACCTACCATACGATAATTGGGAACCCACATAAAAATCCACACGTTATCAGTGTAAAATTGAACTCATCATCAAAAAACTATGAGACTTCCATCTCTGCTAGTTGGACAAGGACTTATCAATAATTCAGACTTTTCACATAAATGTTTATTGTTAGCGTATATACAATAGAAATCACAACAAATGTGGATCCACAAAATTAAACATTCTCCTCTTGGGTTGGCCCTCATATAGACAAGTTTGTAGACTCAGCCCATAAATAAATTGCTGCCAAGTACAATGACCAGTGGCGGAGCCAAGTTGGGGATAGTGGGGACAGCTGCCCCTACTAAATTTTTCAAAATAACTTCTAAATATATTATATTTTCATATTAATCCCATTAAATTAAAAATTTGCCCCCAGACTACATCATTAAAAAAAAAAAAAGAATTACGTGGGCTAAAAGTTGAAGAATCCAAGCCCCTTTTGAAATGCCTACCTCTACTTCTTCATTCCTAAATCCCAAGTCATTTATAGAGTACTCCCATTTTTCTCTTTTTCCCATTCTCAATTAATACCAATCCAATAATTTAGGTTTATTTGATTTTCTAATGAGATTTAAGACTCATACAAGATTTTCTTTCTCCAGCAAAAACTCAAATATGCGAGTCTTTATTTTCTTTCTTTCAAATATAATATTGATGATAGAATATGAATTGCTTTCAATAATTTTGTGTTGAATTAATAATAAATTTATATTGTTTTTTTTTCTTTTTTTGTCTTTTATTGTTTTTGTTTGTTTATTAATTTTATTTTTGCTTTGCTAAAGTTTAATGTAGAATCTTTATTTTTTAGTTAGAAAACTTTTTGTAAGGATATCTTTAAATAGAAGGAAATTTTTGTGAAAACTACGAGTACATCATTTTTTTGTTCTTTTGTGAAAATTTATTGCTTGTATACAGAAATTCGAGATCAAGGGAGTGGTGATGTACTATAGTTGGTGGTTTTACAAATTGAAAAAAATTGTGCAATAATTTCACAATATATTTGGTGGGAGATTGGTGCACTTTTACGGGAAACTGCAATCAATGGAATGTAATGGTCGAGGCGAGAGACGTGTCATCTTTCTTTAAGATGAAATAGCCCCGCACTGGTGCTTACGGTTAATGGCTATCGCCTCCCAAGATACAACGACCTCGTTAATAGTAGCAGCACTACACACTATTTGACTCCAACCAACTTAAAACGCGTACTGGAACTTCTCTTCAGAACACCAGAATGCACAAGAATTATACTGGAATGTATGCTAGATTTAATGCAAAGATGTGACTAGAATTTTCGATACCTAAGACTCGAAATGGGGACTGTAATTATGGAGTATGAACAGTTGCTCACGAGTAGTCATTTCTTTTCACACACACCCTTCGAAATTAAAATTGCAACTCCTAGAACTAAAGTCACAACTTTAGGAATTAAAACATTCAATTTCCAGAAGTCATAACATTCATGAACGGGTGTGACAAAAAATAATTTAGATTTAAGGTGATGCGACGAGACGCGGACCTAAATTAAATTAAATAAATTTTGTCCAAAAAAATATATATTGGACCTAAGACCAAATTCCAGTCAAAGTTCCAATACCAATACTAGTTCTAGTTCCAAATCAAGTCCAACCAACTTGGTTCCAGTTCAAGTACCAATACCAATACCAATACCAATTCCAATTCCAATTCCAATTCCAATCCAGTCTAGACCAGGCCAGACCAAACCAACCGAAGCCAAAGCCGAAGCCGAAGCCGAAGCCATGTCGGGCCGGGCCGGCGGTTTGAGTTAAACCTACATTGATGTAGATCCTCCCCCTCCAAACACTTGTGGTACCCCCAAGGGACCCAACCCTTCTTTGGTACTTGAATTAAGTAAATTAGAACAATTTTTCTTCTTCTTCCAATGTGGGATTTTTCTCACTTTTCCATCTTCACCTTTAATACTATTCTTTAGTCAACCTCAAGTGACTCATTTTATGTATTAATTTCTCATTCACCCGAAAATTAATTTTGGCAAATAATTATATCTTCATAATCTACCCGCGGCGTAGATTACGATGAATACACGAAACTCGAGAAATTAACATATAAGCACACTTTAATTATTTAGTCAAACGGATCAATTTCCAACAATATCAACATGGCGCAGATAATTATAATTATAAAGTATATATTTCATTTGAATGTGTACAAATTTATATATTGTTTTATATTTATATTTATATTCATATATCAATATTTACGCCCCCATTGATACAATTTTCTGGCTTCACCACTAATAATGACAGGCTGAAATTCTATAAAGCACCATAAATAAGCTTCAATCCAACATTTAATCGGGTTGTCTACGTATATAAGAACTTCTTTCTAGACCAAGAGAGTGTTTGGCTAAGGTTACTTAAAACATCTTATAAGACGATTTAGAGTCAATAAAATATGAAGAGGGTGTTTAGGTGAGCTTATACGCTTTTCAAAACATCTTGTAAAATATTTAAGAGGTTATAAGATATTAAAATGTGTTTAGTAAAATTTTACAAAAAATATCTTACTAGTTTCCAAAATAATATGTTAGGAGCTTATAAGCTCTTTTTAGAAAAGTAAGGAGATTCTAATTTATTTTAAGATCTTCATATGTACCTTCATTTTTAGCCATTTTAATTACAAAATTGTTATTACTAATATTTTATAAGTTAAAAGGTTTTATTTTATCCAAAACATTTTAACAACTTAATTCTAAAATAAGATATAACATCTCATAAGCTCCAAAAATATTTTATAAAATGTAGGAATTTATAAGATGTTTTAAAAAAGCTTAGCCAAACACCCTCTTAATCAGGTTGTATGGGTAAGTACTTCTAGACTAAGAGAATGCTTGGGTAGGGTTACTTAAAAACATTTTGTAATATGTTTTAGGGTTAATAAAATATTAAATCTTATTTTAAAAATAAATTATTGAAGTATTTAAATAGAATAAGTTATTAGAGCTTTTAAGATGTTAGTAACGTTAATTGTATAATTAAAATGGTAAAAAAGAAAGAAGTATGTGAATATTTCAAAAATAAGTTAGGAACTTCTTATTTTACTGAATACAGCTTTTGAGATCCTAAGATCTTATTTTGGAGTTTATAAAATTTTCTTTAAAAAACTTACCAAATACTTTTTTACATTTTATATAAAATGTTCTAAAAAACTTGTAAGCCTACCCAAAACCAACACCAACATGATCACTTTTGAGAGAGTGGTGTTATTAGATGGGGTAATTGGCCCGTTGAAGATTAGGCTGCAAATTGGGTGAGATTGAACAATCATCATCCTTGTTTGATATATTGAATAATCCATTCTATATTCTTGCATGCGAATTTGAGTAGGCATTTGATTAAATGAGATTGTTGTAGGTTATATTTTGTTTTCATGTATTGCCCACTTGTGCGGTTGTAGCTCACGTAATTGAATTTTCATTTAGGACTTTTTACACTTTACCCTCTAGAAAAAAACAAGTTTAGCACTTTATTTTTCACAATTTGTGTAGTATAATTGAGTCCCCTGAAACTAAATTAATTGCAGTACTTTCCTCCACCGTCAACTTTCCATTCTCTTTCCCACGAAATTCAATCACGTGTGTGGTAGAGTACATTTTTTAAGGGTATTTTTATCATTTTATTGTATCATCTTACACTAATAAGGAGAAATCGAGATGAATGACAACTACTATATTGGACTGATAATAGGACGTCATGGATCGATAAAAACCCATGATGAATATTCTTCTCAAAGGAAATAGACAAAAATTCCCGATAAAAGCACAACATAAACAAAACCCAGAGTTGACGTTGGAGGAAAAGTGCTACAATTAATCTAGTTTTGGAGGGCATGATTACATTAAACAAACTGTAGGAGTAAAATGCTAAAACTAATTTTTTCGAAGGACAAAGTTTAAAAAGTCCTTTCAATTATATTGTATACCACATCTAAAGGAAAACAAGGGGTCATTACATCCACATAATCGGAAAGGATAAATGTTTCGCCATTACACCAATGTTTTCTATCACTTTTTGCAACTTGCGCAACAGCGATATTCAAATACACAACATTAGGGCTTATTCCATTACAAAAAAATTGAGCAATTATCACGACTGAAAGTTAATGTTAATAGAAAATAATGACAGCGAAAAGCTATTTGCCATGGTGTTGTCACGGCAATGATGCATAGTTTTTGTGAGAATTGCAGAAAATCCATTATTACATATCCATGGAGGATGTTTTCACCTAACTATAAGATAGGGCAAATGATGCTTCACCTCTTGGCTTTTTAAATTATTAGCTGCAGCTTTCACCACAGCTGCTAATTTGAGGTTATTAACTATAGCTTCCATCTCGATTATTATTATTATTATTATTATTATTATTATTATTTGCCAAAATTTAATTATTTTATAGTGTTTAAATCCACAACAGTAGGACATCTTCAATCTTGCATAAATTGAATCTAATATTGGTTGAAACATCCTATTATAGCAGATTCTATGTCTTAAATAATTGTTCTTGTCCTTGAATCTTGATAGTTTTATTTCCTATTGCAACTTACTACGTTACATCGTGACTTAATATAACTTTTTGCTGCGGCTTATTATTTATTTATTTATTTTTGTACTCATATTTTTTTAAAACAAAAATGAGATAGTTTTAATTTCCAATTGTAATCATTTTTATAAAAAATGTCCGCAAAAATTAAGGTAAAATTAAGGAAGAGAGCTTGAAATTTTGATTAGATTCCTCTACTTCAAAATAGTGTTTCTTTTCTTATTCCATATCTTAATTATATGTCAAGTGTACTAAATCTTTCTTTATAGAAAATATAAGATTATCGATGCCATACACTTAGCAAGTCCCATATAATAAAATAGAAGATGAAATATGAATTGAAACAAAGAATTACGAGTATTGAAATTTCTATTCAAAGTGCAAAAATATCATTTACAACGATCCCAACGGCAATAAATCAAAATTATATTTAAATTGAATTATATTTATAAATTATATTAAATTAAATCCAAATTATACATATAAATTAATACTATTATTAACAAACTAAGAGTTGAAGCTTAATTTTCTATCTCAATTTCCAACAACCTCCCATAATCTCACCCCTCTCCATGAGATTAAACAAGTAGCCTAATTGTGCGAATAGTGATGGGCCTGGAGGTCGTGTGGGACCAACGTGTCCCTATAATTTTGCATATTAAACATGCAGTTGAGTCAAATTAGGGGTTTTACTCACCTTAATATTATGTACAAAGCATGACCCATACCCACATGCATTGCCTTAGATCACAAGCACTTTGTACTATAATTATTGTCCAACACATACAAGAGTGTCCTTGTTTTCATTAATTTCTTCACGTTTTATTAAGGGAATGGACATGAGACTAGGAGTGCAAGGTGTAGAGCCAGCTCGTGAGTTGACTCGATTCGAGACAAAAATCTTGGACTTAACTCGAATCTCGAGCTCAAGCTCAGCTTCAAATCGAATTTAGGCTATGATAAACTGGCTAGACGGTCGCGAGCCTGAATTATTATTAACAAATATACTATTATAACTATTATAACTAGATAATAAATATATATATACACATTGTAAAAAATATATTTAAAATAGTTATATGCACATATTAAACATATACATTCCTAATATTTAATATATTATACAATTTATGTTTCAAAAATATATATAAATATATATATTTTTTTTTTAAATGAGCCTATCAAGCTCAAGTAAGGCTGAAGCCTGGATGTATGAGCTCCATCGAGCTCAAGCTCAAGCTCAAGATCACTAATTATATAAATGAGCCAAGCTCAAATATGAAGTTTTTGTCAAGCTCAACTTGAGCTAGCTCGTTTGCAGACCTACATGGGACATAGTTTTAGTTGTTGATTTATGTTTTGTTAGGTGAATTAATATTGCAAAATAATTCATTCAAGGAGAATTAATATGGATGCTCGTTCACAACTACATTAGCTACCAAAACCTTAAATGATCATTTGAGGTACTTTATTGTGGGGTTTCGAGAAAACGAGAAAAATATGTATCCCCTCATATGTTTTTTCTTTAGCAATCAAAAAGATATAAAAAGAACAATTATTGTCACTATAAAAAGTTTGATCAAATACCATAGTTGAAAGATTATGTTAATGAAAAACAACAGTGGTGAAAAGTCATATGTTGTACCTTCATCATGATAACGACGTTAAGTTTTTTAAGAAATTGTGGAAAAATCACTTAAGCACAAAGTACTTCATTCTCTTGATCGCTGATGAGAAGTAGGATAAATGTATCAAAACTCATGAACATTAGCCGTTGAGCATTATTTACTTGTTTTCATTTCATCAAATTATAAATACATTTTAATAAAGCCTAAGCTCCAATTTGGTATGTTTTGGTATACACTCCCTAAAATGCTTTTCGTCATAATTTACTCTAATAATCATCCACACTCTACTAATTTTCTATTGACATTATATTATATATGTAATTATATTAAATACATTGATTATATATTCTAATTACTCAATGCACCTGTATGATACGGATTATATTTTAATATATTAAATTAAATTGTATTTATTTTATACACATACATCTAGTGTGCATAAAATGCAAGCATCAGACCTCTTTTTTTATTTTATTTTTTTTTCGGCATCAAGCCTCTTTTGGTGGATTTTTGTTTATGTTCCTAAAATACCCTCTAAATTTTAAAACTCACGCAAAAATAACTACTATTGCGTAACTCTGAACCCACTATTATAACTTTACATACTTTCATGCATTTATTATTTTTATTATTTTTTTGAAAAAAAAAAAAGCGATCTCAAACAAGCACTTTAAAATTATTAAAAAAATTATAAATATTATAAAAATAATTAAATATTTAATTTTTTTATATTGTGATTTTTTTTTCTTATATGCTAAAATCGCAAGTGTATGTAACTCCAGACAACACAAATAGACAAATAAAATTTGGGTGGTTGGGGGGTTGGGGGGAGGTTGGGGCTGGATAAGGCTCGCCGTAGCGGTAAAGGTTGACAACTGGTGAGCTAATTGAGTGGACTATTGGGGGTAGGGGTAAGGACCCTAGAGTTCACTAAAACTTGGCCAATTATTTACCTATAATTTTAATTGTTGGTTGTGAAGTAATTGCTAGAAGGGAAGAGGACATGTAGGGGACTCACCAAGTATCAATAATTCCTAATTGTGACAATTTGGTTGATTTATTATGGGGGTATTTAATAGGGTATATTGATAATCTTTTTATGATTGGTTCAGGTGAAATTAGGAGAGATTATATAATCTCATCCGCCGTTTAATATGGTGAATATCAGATAAAATCATCAAATACTATAATTGTCAATCTATCGTTTAATACCTGCATTTGTGGGAGCTACAGTTACCAAATTATTGCAATGCCCTTCAATTCCCTCTAAACTTTATCTTTATTTCCTTTATTATTATTATTATTATTATTATTATTATTATTATTATTATTACTTTCTTTCTTTCTTTCTTTCTTTTTTTTTTCTTTTTTTTATTGCTAGGGGGTTAATTGTGTAAATTGGCATCTCATCTTCCCCTGGGACTGATAATCGCAAGGGATAGAGATTTTAATCCATTCTAATCCATTGACCTTTATGGGCTTTGAGCACAATAGGAGCTTGCCCTATTCCGTAATCTCCTTATCAAACATGAGATTATGTTAGATTATGTGTTGTAATCTATTCTAATTTTATGCCATCAAACACCGCTATTTAAAAAAAAAAAAAAGCACATGTATCCTATTAAAAATTATGAAAATTATAATTTAAAAATTTTATGTACAAATTATCAAAAAAATAATGAAATAAAGTGATTAAGATGTATCATGAGACTAGTGACATATGTAGAATTTCACGCAGTAATGTTAAAATATTAATACAAATTAAATTCAGAATATTTTAATATTCATCAAAATAAAATTTAAATACAGTATTTTGTGAGGTTACGTGGGATGAACTCTTCCACTTGTCCCAATCTAAATCGGCCACTGCATCAGACTGCAAACCCATTCAACATGTCAAAAGGTCAACAAAAATGAACTGGTCTAGTGTTATCTAATTAATTAATGAAATAATCATTAACCATATATCAAACATATAATCGTTGGTTCAAAGCAACATACCTGCCTTAATAAAATACTATATTAAAATAGATAAATATCCATATAAACATAAATTGGGTCAAACCCAATCCAAAATTGGAGCTTCAATCCAATATGTCAAAACCCGGACATATATGGAAAAAGGCATGATTGCCTCAATATTTCTGAAATTTGACATAATTATTAAAATACCTCAATTTGGATAAGTATTTTTACATTTCTCACTATAAAATTATTGATTTTTTGCAACTCAAATATTAATAGGCGTAACGAAAGCAATAGTTAATAATCCAAAATTAACAATCGTGATAGATGTGAAAACATCATTTGTCGTGACTATGTGAGGTGAAAAACATCCACCACGGCCTATATGCCGTGGTAGATTTTTCACTACCCTCAAAGAAATCACGAACCATTGCCGTAGTGAAGCCGTGGGAAATGACTTTCCACCACCACTTTTTCCTAATAATATCAGTTTTTAACCATAACAATTGCTCAAATTTTTTATAGCGTCTTATCGTTAGTTAAGCTGATGCGTAATTATAAGTATACTTTCCGAGTTGACATATAATTACAATTATAACTCCTTTTTCGGGCAATGAAATTATAACTATCCACTAGTTAAACTAATAATATGGGATAATCTAATCATTCAAACCTTGGAAGATATTTGGTGATTATGTCAAACCTAATGGATGTTGTGGTGATTATCCCTATGAAATGAGATGTTTTGTTTGAAAAAAATACCTACCCTTATGCTAATTTAGATTTTCTAATGAAACATTGATTTATCCTTATGCAGTTACATTAAAACTATCTCTTTCTAAATAAATAAATAAATTAGTAGCTTTCAATGTGTGTTAGAGCATGTTCACAAAGTGGGTGAACTTACTCACGATTAGGGTATGATACATGAAAATGAGAAAATTTGACTAAATGAAAATATCGCAAAATAAAAGACGACTCGATTTATGATTAGTTAAAATAAATCTTCAAGTCACAATATAATCTCATAATCATCAATTTGACTATCCTAACGATGACAAATACTTTCCTAATAATAGTATGGATAAGACAACCAAACTCAGAATTTTTCAAAAGTCTATTCATCTATAAAGAATATTGTTGATACATATCAATTCATGCATCGTATCAAATAATCTTGATGAGGGCTAATTTCAAATCTTATAATTTTCTATTACATATTAATAATGCCCTAACATTATTTATTATCATATATTGAACAAAATGTCATAAGTAAACCACTTATTTAATTCCATAATAATGATGAATCAGTCCTTCAAATCAAGTTCCATGAACTGACCAAGAAAGAATTTTTTTTGTTTTTTTTGTTTTGTTTTGTTTTTTTTTTTTGTTTTTAAAGAAAATTGAATAATTGAAAGTGGGGTTGGTGAAAGTGGTTGACTGGGCATGATAAAATATAGTCATGATAATTACTTCTACCCAAACGCTCAACCAATTCATTTAGGTATGTGACATCAGCATCACCTAGGTCTTTTGTTCACCAACCCGGAGTGGGACCTTCACCCTGTGGCTATTATTTAATTATTTCTTAGAAAAATATAGGGATAATTACCTCAGCGCCCCCTGAGGTTTGATATGATTACCATTACACCCCTTGAGGTTTGGTTAATTATCATTACACCCCTAAAAAATCTTGAATATTACAAGTAGACCCCCTAGATAAGGGAATATAATTGTAATAAATACATAAGTGTGTAGTTGTAATACAGGCATACGTTTAGGAGGTATAATTGTAACTATGCACTAGCTGAATTGTACAATAAGTGGTGTGGGTAATTACCCAAACCTTAGGGGGTTTAATAGTAATTATACCAAACCTCAAGGGGTGTAGAGGTAATTATCCCAAAAATGTACAAGTTTGGTTTTATGTGGTTTACAAAATTTGAGATGTCTTCTTTTTTTTCATTTTTTTTTAAACCTTTGAATACTTGATAGTTTTCACTACTATTAAGTTTCACCTTTTAATTAATTTGGGTTAAAAGTCAACAACAATGTTTTAAAGACAGACACGTAATAGAACTCATAACGTTACTAATTACGAATTCAATTATTTTTTGTTTAGAAATGATTACATTCAATTATTACATTATTAATATATTATCAATACATTAATAAGTACAAGCAAATCACTATACAGTAAAATTAAAGCTACCAGGCGGTAGAAGAAAAACTCTCATACATTCGGTGAGAAACGAAAACATAACCTCATGGTTATAAGATCATCTCTAACCAATCAAGTTGGGGCTCATCAACATAGTTTCAATTGATTCAACCGATGTAACCAATGATTCAATTGGTATGTTGCCATAACTATTTAATGCAAATATAATATAAATATCACTACATAAAACATTCAAAATAATAAGAATAAAACTTCAATCATATAGTACAATATTTGTCATGAATTGCATTTCATCAAAATATTTGAAATATTAATTAAAATAATCAAACTTAAGTGCATTACATGTCAAATCGAACAATTCGAGTTGGTTTTCAAAGCATGATCAAAAGAGGACAGGATCCAAAAAATTGAACGCGATCCCACTTTTGCGAAGACTTGATTTTGACCGTCCATTTGAAAAGATTTTATGGTTTAATTAGATGCTGTCAAATCAACGATGCTAGTTTTGACACGTAGTAACTCTTACAAATATCTCTAATTTAGGTATGACTAAATATGTAATTTTCGTTCCTTTAATAACATTTTTTGATTTCATATCTTAAACTACCGCATTCAATAGATAGGCCACCAAATATTAAAATCTCTATTCAGTTGCGGGGGACCTCTCCAAGAATTGCTCTTGACCTCGTATCAAGGTTTGTTGGGCAAATTAGTTAGTTCTTTCACAAATAATTTTTATTTATTTATTTATTTTTTTGGTTCCACGTGAATTGCATTTGATAATTTTGTAAGAAAAAAGAAGACTTGGTTTATGTTGGTTCACCAAATTTTGGATTTTTCAAATTTTTATTTCTCAATAGTTGTCGGAAATATAAATTTCCATTTTTTTAAAAAATAATTCGTCTTTTTTATGAGCCATTCATTTTGTAATCATATAAGCACAATTTATTATAAGATACGGCCCATATATTTATTTGGCGCATTGAAAATATTTCAATGCTTAGTTGTTAATATTTATTGCAACATAATGATTAATATCATTTATTGTGGATTTAAATTTGGGGTCATGACTACTATATGGCTATTCTATTTCAGTGTGGCACGAATTGTTAGTATTGAGTATCACATAGCCAAAATTGTGTCATTGCTGTCACTGTTGTCATAAATTTGAATGTTCCTTCTTTTGCTGTCCCATTGAGTGCTTTCTATTTCCTTTACGGGAAATTCATAAATGATTATTAATTAGTTTCTAAAATGAAAATATGCTTTCCAAAGGTACTATGCTCCACTTAAAATGAAAAAATGAAATGCCATGAATTATTATTATTATTATTATTGGCGTTATCATCTTCTTCCTCTTATTGAAGAGTAAGGGTGACAATTTCCAACACAACGTGATAACCCAACACAAATTCGGTACAAAAAAGAATGGGTAGGGTCGACCCATTTTGGGTTTGGGTTTAACAAGAGCGACACGAATAGTAATTAAAAAAAAAAAAAGATAGGTTGGATTGGGTTGGGTTTGAGATTACATGAACAACCTGAAATTTCATTTCAGGTGACACGATAATTTGAACCCACCTGAACCAACATGACACGATCATAAATATCTTGTTCTTTTTTTTTAAATATATTTGTGAAATACTGTTGTTGTAATTAGACTTTAAGTGTTTAAAAAGATAATTTTATAATATAAATGATATAATAATGGTTGATGAGGAAAAAAATGAATCAGCATAAAATATTATATAAATTATAAAATAAGTAAAAATATTTAAATTCTCAAAATTTAATTAATTTTAGCCTATTCTTTGTTCGGGAATCAAATAAATAAAAAAGTATTATATCCAAATAATATGAACATTTTAGCAAAACATGATAATCTAGTAGAAACCAATTTTAATAACATTACATAATATCTTTACTAAAATTTTATCACAACTCATGATAAAAATGTTGGATATATGTCTAAAATACATTAAACTATTTATTTCTAATAATTTCTCTTCTTTAAATTTTATTATATATCAAACAAATTTAAATAAATCTATTTTGAAAAAAATAAATCAGTTACTATTTATTTTCTATGTGTATATTCTTAACATTATAAAGTTTATATACTCACAATTATAATTTTGGGGGATCAACTTCAATTACTACAACTCAAATGTTCAAAATAGTTTCTCTTAAATTATCCTAATTTAGTAAACATAAAAAATGAAGAAAAAAATTATAAAACTATATAAATATTATAGTGTTATATCGACAGTCATAGAAGATGACACATTAATTAGTAATTACTAAAATAATTTTTGTACTTTATACTAACTTGATATGAAAAATATTGTTGTTATGAAAATATATACAAAATAATTCTTGCTAATTTTAAAATAATTATGATGATGTATTATAAATTAAAGTAAGAAGCAAGAAACATACATATTTTAAATTTGCAAAATAATCCTAACGCTAATCACAATAAATAGTTATAAAAGAAAATTGTAATGCTAAATCTTTCATTTTAATCTATAGGTCGGGGTTAGGCCTTAACCCCTTCGATTTAGAAATATATATATATATATTACTTTGAAAAACAACTCAACTCGAAACTCGACTCCATTTTCATTATGTTGGGTTAGAATTGGGCAATTTTATGTTATCATTGGGTTGGGTTAGGATTGGCAGAGTTTATGCTCTACATCAACCCGACATGAACTCACCTGATACACACAAATTGCCACCCTTATTGAAGAGGAGGTTAAACAAAATTTGTCAATATAATTAACCTAGCTAGCACAATGTCACTCTATTCACTAACTCTATCTTCTGCATTTTCTCACCTCGCATTTGGGTAATGTATTCGAGTATGGCCAGCTTCAATAGTATGATGATAATATGTACTGAATCTATTTACAAATTTACTAGTGTATAATTAAGAGAATTTATAGTAATTTAATTAGAAATAATAAAAATAGGACTTATTGCATTTCACCTCGTGAAAGAATTTGAAAATAGCATTTTTTTTTTACCCCCATAAATTTAAATATGTAATCATATCCTTCAGAATAAGAATCTCTAATGCTTAATGCCCTAGACGTTAGTTATGTACATCGCATATTGTTTTTCAAAGGATTTTGGATCTTTTGACCTCGTCTCTTATCATCTAACTTTTAATGAAAAGTTGACTTGGGTGTCAAGATGGCAGAAGACGATTTACTAGATTACAAAAACCATTACAAAAAATAGCATGCAATGCACATAGCTGACTTTCAACTGAAAAAAAGAAAAGAGTCTGAAAGTTAACTGTGGGACATTCTGCATTGCCGATTCTTATTCTAGGAACACGATTATACATTTATATTTTTGAGGGGTGAAGTGCTATTTTCAAAATTTCTACGAGGTAAAAGTGAAATAAGTCCAAAGAAATATTGTTCGTTTTGTGAACTCATATCGTGCTAATAAATTGAAAAATATAAATCACCTAATCTATTATTACATATTATTATCATATTATTATATAATAATTTATAATTTATACAGTCCACGATCTAATTAAGATTTCCCCCCTTGTGGCCCCACTTAGCACTCGAGAGTTTGTGTAATGAAAAAGTCTCCATAAGTTGGTGAGTGTAGTGATATATGCAGCTTTTTTATGTCCTGTATTGGTCACCATCTTACCAACTTCCCCCAATTAGCAAGGAAATTATTCTCCTTTTTTCCTATGGCATTTTTAACTACAACTTTGTGCCTGCTTATCTAAAGTTGGTCAAAACTAATATAAAAAATACTACCAACTTCTTGTTGTTGTTGTTGTTATTATTGTTTATTCTTCTTCTTTTTTTTTCTTTTTTTTGAATTGCCATTAGGTTAACAACTTCTCAGGGGTAATTACCTCAATAACTCTCAAATTTGACACAGTTACAGAATAAACGAGAAGTTTGAGCAATTATCATGCTTAGAAGTTGATGTTAATGAGAAATAGGAATGGTAAAAAGTTATTTGTTACATATTTACCACAATAATGATACGTAATTTTAATAGGGATTGTGAAAACTTCACCAGATAATATAACTGTGGCGATGTTTACCTTGGTATAGGCAATGATAAATGGTATTTCACCTTGTTAATATTGATTATTGATTATCATTTCTATTGCAACTGTTAATATTGGGTTACTGTCTACTATTTTCACCAAAACTTTTAATTTTTCAGTTGCCAAAATCCAATTATTTTGTAATGAAAAGTGAAAATATGCCTTCAAGTTTGAGAAATGTTAGAAAATGGA
>JACFYI010001187.1:718986-742716 GCA_014898755.1 Handroanthus guayacan
CCATTAGAAAAAACCTTAATATTGTTAAGTCTTCCATGTCCAATAATAAATTTATAATCTCAATTAGAGCTATAGGTTGATATTATACATAACACATAAGAAATAAGCTAGTGATTGCATATATTAGAAGGTAGAATTTGAATGTAAAGCTACCGAATTGGATTGTCACTCATATAATTATAACAACAATATCATTTTATAATATAATTTATATGTCAAAATAATGAATAATGAAGCCCACTAAACATAATTTTTAGGGATGGGGCATGAAGTATCTCAAAGTGCAGCAATGAATTTTGTAGGTAATGAAGCATAAACATTCCCTAACTGTAAAATGTGAACTAACTTTTATAGAGACAGCTTATACCCCTCACATATACTTTACAGATTGTCTTGATAAGAATAAAATTTTCAAGCATATATATATTAAATCCTAGTAGCTTCCCTTTTGTGTTGGTAGCACCGTCCAGCAAGAAATGTGTGATACGCCTCAAGAATGGACTTTTCCATATTCTTGCGTTTGCTTATTGAGGGTAAGGTGGAATCTTCATTTTTAGGCTAGGGTGAATTAATACATCAAGGTATCATTATATTATCATCGCACCCTCGATAAGATACAATCCGAAATCGATCACTAGGCACTAGGATTATAAAGGTAACTTCTATATTTATACTATTTTATTTAACAGGATGATTCCCATACGTGTAACACTTTATTCCCTCATAGCACTTAGCTTTTGACATTTGGCCTGGTGATCGACTTTGAGACCCTTTGTCATGCCATTGCCTACGAGTCCATTGGGCGCAAGAATTACCTCCGAACTCACTGTGTGCAATTTGACATTGAGTTGAAAACAACTTGCTCAAAAATGGTATTAATTGAATGTATATGAGTTCCTTAGCAAAGCTTTTATATTGGTGAATTAACTTTTAATCTGCACGGGATGAGGCATCACAATTATTATGAAGGAAAATACTAATATCCCATATGCTTTTATAATTTATAACAATATAACTATATATTCAACGGATAATTTCTCAATATCCCTATAGTTTGTCCTAATTACAAAAATATCCCTATGAAGTTTGAGGAATTATAATACAATCTCTGTTTTTAGATTTACGAGGGGTCTATTTGTAGCGTTTAAGTCAAGTATTAGATTTTCAAAACGTCTAATTGTAATGTACGTGGGTATTTTGTAATTTTCAAATCATAATGAGTGTTTTTTACAAACTCAAAAGTATTGAGGTAACTATCCCTGTATCGAAACAAATAACATAAATGTTTTTAGTTTTTTTAGACAGAGATGATTAATATGCCGTAGCTGACATCAATACATTAAATCAGTAACGTTCGAAATCAATAGCTATTAAAAAATTTCATATAAAATTACTATATAATAAAAAAATTAGGCTACTTTATTCAGTAGAATAAAGGCCCAGCCACACTTAGTGGGGATCGAATTTTTTATCCGAAAATTGGAAAAAGGAATAGAAGTAAAAAAAAAAAAAAAGTGGAATCCATATAATAGATTTTAGCATAGAACACATCATTGTCATATATTTGAAAACTTGGTTGATCATGATTATGGCTACATGAAAGATGTATAAGTTCTTATATTGATCAATCCCCATTTCCTTGAATTACTAGTCATTCAAGAGAATATGATTCTTTAACTTTTCTTCAAGTGCTAGGTCTAAATAATAACATGTCAAAGATGGAATACTTCGCTGATGATGTCATGTCCTGCTGACAAGATGGAACATCATAACCTTTTGATTTTGAAGATGGTATCAGTTCGTTTTCCACCCACGACGTTTAGTAGTTTGAAGGATTTTATTGTGTTTATTATTATATCTAATCTTAATTTAAATATGTTAAAATATTAATATTGATATATTGCTTAAATGTAACAATTTTTTTAAAAAAATTGAATAACTTTTTGTCCGAAGATTTAACCCCGCCCCACACTTAGTTATATAGAGAATAATTTAATGTATAGGTATATTTTCTTCCGCATATTTCCAATTTTGTCTGCAAGAAGCTGATGTAATTTTGGGAACTGATTTCTAATGGAACAAAAAAATGTTGGGTAATTTCGAGTTTACCCCATGATTTTGGTATAGTATCATTTTATCCCCTCTTACTTTCAACTACACCACTGAACCTAATTATACTCTTAAGGCCTCATTTGCTTGGAGAGATTACATAGGATAGATTCAGAATTCATTTTAATTAGGTGTTTGGTTAACATATTTAGGGCCCATGATTAATAAGTGGACCGGTCTCTAATCCTAATTACTCTTGGATTACGGATCACATGCTAGGGGCTGGATTTATAATCTAAGGATTACAAATATTCAAGATTAATGAATAAAAAGACAAAATTATCCCTTAAAAATTAAAATTAAATTAAATCAAACACTAGTATATAATTTATGAAGGGACAAAAAAAAGTGATTATAACAAAATATGAAGGTCAATTATGATAATTTTATCAATTATCACATAAATCAATCATATAAACGAAATAATGAATTGGATAATATATGATATATCTTTATTTCAAATCCATGTCAGCAAACACAACATGGGATTGGATTGATACGTATTCTAGCAAATAAATTATTTACTTTATCAATCATATTCAATTCTATCCTACAAAGCAAACAAGCCCTAAAAATAATTTAATTAAAAGATTAGGTTAAATACAAAATAATTTCATTGAAAAAAAAAAATAACTTCAATTACGCCACTAATTAACCTACTTTTAAACTCTCAAAAATGCTTTAATTAAAAGATTACATTAAATACAAAAACAATTTCATTATGAAAGAAGACTATTAACTTTATTAGTTGCACTTTCGAAATATAATAATTTCCCATGTCTTCATTCCTGTCTTCTTTGACATTTCTTCTTCAAAAACCTCTCAGATTCCTCTATTAGTTCAATCTTTGCCCAGATTCATATTCGTTCCTTATTGCTTTATTTGCTCTTGGAGAACAAATTTTGGTGTATTGTGTTCAAGTTGTAAGTAAAAAGATAAAAATTAGCAAAGAAAATGTTTTCAGATTTTTTGGGTAAAGCCGGTTTAATTTTTTCACTTTTTGTAAGCTATAGCTTGGATGTTGAGAAGGAATTTCTAGATTTATATAATTAATAATTATTTATCAGCTCTAGTATGTTCCCGTTTAGGACTAATATAATTATTTATCAGCTCTAGTATGTTCTTGTTTAGGACAAATATAAGAATATTTTCCCATATATTTCTGCAGAAGACATGATCTTTTATAGAATTTGATTTGACTTTTTGGTTTGAGATGATAAAGAAATCCGAGAAGTTTTTCGAAAAGAATTCTCAAAGAGAAAGAAATGAAGACAAGCGATTATAATATTTCTAAAGTGAAACTAATGAAGTGTAACATATTTTTTGATGGACTTGTTGTGTATAAAATGGGTTAAGTGATGTAACTAAAAATAGATCGAGATACAGTGATATTACACTAGAGTGGAGGTGGTGAATCAAAATTTACCCAAAAGTGTATGAAGAAGAAACAATGTTTTGGTTTAATTTTCCCGTATGTTTATTCACAAAGGATCTTCACATACATACAAGTTGATGGCTTTACAAATTAAGAAAAACAACATTGACTTGAGCTAATACTAAGCGAACCTAGGTTATATTGTACTTACAAGAATCAAGGTCATGAAATCCTCATGTAATCACTTTGCACTAACCGGAATACAAACTCATGCCACTCCTCTCAAGTTGGAGAGTATATATTTTTCAGTAAATTACAAATAACTCTCAATATGTAGGGCCAATTACACTTTGCTTCCTAATCTTTTTGATTGTATCATTAGCCTTTCAATCATTCCAAAATGCTCGGTTTTGCACTCTAAAACCCAAATCCGTGGTAATATTACGACAATTTTTTGTTCAAAGCCTCTCACGTGTCTTCAGAAGTATAGTGAAGATATTTGAATAAGGATATCTCATGTAATAAAATTAGGGATAAATTAGCATGATTTTGTCTAATTTAGCCGTAATTTTGTTGGCATAATTTGCTTAATTTTGCCCTAATTTAGTTCTAATTTAGCTGTAATTTTGTCATGATGAAGTATCCTTATTGAAACACCGCACTTATACTAAAGACACTTGATGACTTTGAATGGAATACTCCCATAATATTCCACTGGATTTGAATTTTAGGGGATAAAATTGAACATTTTACAATGATTAAGGGTTAATTCCACATTCGAAAAAATTAGAGAATAAAGTGTCATTGACCCCCAAAGATTGAGGGATTATTTGCATTTTACTCTACTTTTTATTGTTTTTTATGCCAAATGAGTTGTGTAAAGTTAAAATGTATACTTTTACTGGAAATTGCTTTTTTGTGCTAGTTGGTCCTCTGACCAAACAAAAGGGAATGGAATAACTTTAGTCCTGAGATTATGTTTGAATATTTTAAATTAGGGGCGGCAATTGTTTCATGTTGAGTTAGTTCATGTCAGGTTGAGATAAGTATATTACATTATTCAATTCGCACCCAACTCAACAAGCTTTCACTCAAATCCAAACTAAAAATTTTCGTGTCACTCCATGTTAATCCAAAAACAAAATAGATCAATTCCTAACCTATTGATTTGCAACTCACAATCAAATTCATTTTAACTTGTGATTATTTTTCATTTATTCACTTAATAAATCTTCTAAGAATAGTGTATGTTATTCAACTACTAGTTATTCCCAACAATATAAAGTAAGATGTGGTGGTTGGAGCCCGATGGGTTTCAGATGAGCCTTCAGGCCTCAAGGTCTGTTGATCTACTAGTTCGGAGACTGAAGTTGGGTGAGGGGTTGTCTAGATTTTGAAATTTACAGAGACAAATGTAAGAAATGAAAATATAAAAAACTTAGTTCAAGTTAAAAATTATAAATGTATAAAAATTGAAAATGATGCACCTTATGTTTGTTAGCAATGTACTTGGGCAAGCATATGTGTTTTTCAGTTTTTTTTTTTTATTTTTTATTTTTAAAATTAGGTTGGGTTGGTTTGGATTGGCGAGTTACTCAATAAAATTACTGTGTTTATCGTGTAACTCGAAACTCAACACGAATCTATCCATAATTTTTTAGTTGCTTATTGTGTCGACCTAATATCAACCTAAATTCAATAATATTTTGTTGGTTCGTTGTGTTGTGTAGAAATCGCCACCCCCTAATATTTGTCTACTTCATGTGTTCGGTACAATTTTGTTAGATCAAATTGTGAGAGATCTCTATTACTTCTTTGTTATCACAAAACAAGTACGTTCAAGTGATAATTTGACATATATATATTCACTCAGGCAATGCCTATTATAATTTTGAGAAGTGCCTATTATAATTTTGAGAAATTGGCATACAAGATTGAAATGTGTCAACATAGATATATCAAATGGTATTGTCATGAAAGACAGTAGAATACGGCATTATAGTCTTTTGCCCTTTTACTATGGTTTTGTCCCATTCGCCTTTCCTAGTAAGGTTTCTAATAAGATAACCTTCTATGCGTATTACAAGTTATGAACGTCTAAGGGGGACTGTTAATATAAATACAAGATGTTTTATGGATGTTTATTCTATGGTATCATATTATTATTGCACAAAAGGGGACAAGATTTTAGTCAAATTTGTGGAATTGCGATTTCGAAATAGATTTTTACCATTACTCTATAAATATTTTTTTTTTCATTTTCTTTTCTATTTTTTTTTTTATTTGGTGAAAGAACTTATAAATAGAGCTCTAGAGATGTATTGTAATCATCTCTAAGAAATAAAAAGCACATCTGCTAATTCCATAACTTTGCTATATTTTCGTACAATTTAGTTATGGAATTATCTAATTTTTGTTATAATTTGGAATAATGAAGTGTTCAAGTGCGAAAAATGCAAGAAAACTGACGAATAAACACGAAAGAAGAAAAAGCAAGAAGAAAAGACCCACTGGCTTGTTGTGACTTCATCCAAGATTAGGTGGGGATGCTCCCAAGACAGGAAGCAAAAATTGAAGTTTGCGCTGGGTGCGACTGTGCCCAACAATGTCTGCGGATGCACTCGGGACTAGAATGCAGGATAAAAACACGCCATTGGGCGCGGGTCAGAAGCCAAAGAATAAATCTATGTTGACGGGCATAAGTGTGCCCATTTCCCTTCGCGGACGCGCCCAAACGAAAGAAAAATGGTTATGCGATTGTTGCGCCCCATCATGATCGCGGACATGCATGAAGCATTGAAATCCTACGCCTAGAAGGATTCTCGGCACTCCTAATTGCGCCCGAACTCTCAATTTAAGACCAAGATTGGACTCCAAATCCCGTACAAACTCTAAAAAGGGCCTTATGAAGACTTTGAATTATGAATGAAGATCTCAATTCCATTGGAGCACTATTTGTAAGATTCGCTTTATTTTTGTGGATCATCTTGGAGAATTTCAAAAAGTTGCTCAAGAGAAAGCATTCGAGATCATCACGTCTTTCGTATCTCAGTGTTTCTTTCCTTATTTTCTTTTCTTATTTAATGTTCATATTCATTAACATAAATATTAAATATGAACAAATTTTCTTTTTTTAGGATTATGTACGAACTGATTTTCATTGATTAATTCAAAGTTGATATTTTCCCTTTATCTATCGTTGATTTTTTATTACATCTTTTATCTTGGTGCTCATCTCAATTTGATTGTCCGGCCAACAGTCTAATTAAATTTTCTAAATTCTAAAGATTCTCAGAAGAGATATTTAGAGTGGGTTATCGATAAAAGAACTTAAGTTCGATTTATTTGCGTAGTTGAATAAATTGATTCGTGTGTAAAATAGGAATATATTTGAATGTCTTAGGTAACTTATTGGTTCTTAATTAACTCCTAATTTCTGTAATTCACATAGAAATATATCGAATTAATTAATTAGGAGTTTTGACAACAAGTTATCCGGAAGGACCTTGGAGTTGCTTTTGACTTAGGTCTAGTAATCATAATCATTTGAGAAAATTTTAGAAAATATCGATAGAAATGATCTATGTTAAAAGGGAATTACATAATTCTACAGTCGCGTCATCATTGAAACTCTTCTAAATCTTTTCGTTAAATTTCCATCTCTTAAACCTTTAATTAAAACTCATTTTCCATCAATAACTTGGTTTAGTTTTAGTTAATCTTTGCTCTTTATTACTTGTTGCAACACATGCACTTGCGTGCGAGTTTTCGCCCAACAACTTCCTTATTATCGTCTCTTCCTATGTATTTTTTCCAATTATTTTATTTAATAATTTTGATTTTGAGGAAAATTGCACTTTTGGTCCTCTGAAATATGGGCGTTTTTATTGTTGGTACCAAAATAATTGAACTTGATACTTTTTTGATAGATTTTGCAAATTTTTAGCACTTTTAGGACACCATCACCATTTTTCATTAAAAACAAACCAAAAATAGTGCTAGGCTTGTTTATAATTTTCTATAAACTGTCCACACCAATCCAAACCAAACATATGTAGAGGTCTTTTTAGTTATATGTGTGGGTTTGGTTGCAACCGTTTTAAGACTGGTTTTGGTGGATTGTTTGATTTAAGTATTAAGAAAATCATGAAAAAATCAAACTGCCGACATATTTTGTAAAGAGTAAATTGCGGAAAATCCCCCAACCTTTTTGGGGTAGTGCACATTACCCCCAACCATTTTGAAAGTGCGAAATGTACCCCAATCTTTGCATATTTTGTGCGGGAGCCCCCTGAATGCAAAATCCAGCGGCATCTTCGAGAATATACTGTTTTGGAGGGTTTTTTTTGTCATTTGAACACTTCTTGCACCACAATTACATTTTTACAATTATACTTTAAATATCCAAAATACAACCATGTCACAGAAAGATGAAACAAATGGCTGAAAATTATACCAAAAAAAGAAAAATCTAGAAAATCAACTATTACATGAACAAATATATGAGAATGCAAGATATACTCATCACAATCCACACCTTCAACTCCTTTGCCTTTCTTCTTGTAATCTCAAATTCAAGCTTATCAATCTATCTTGAGCGAACACACATTGAAAAATCCATCTAAGAGAAAAAATTACAACCTCCATTTTCCCAAAAATATTGAGGAAATCAGCAGAAAACCAAAAAAGAAAAAAGCACAAATATATTTATATATATTTTATCTTACCTAGTAATTGGAGCAACAAATTAAAGTACCTCTTTCTAGGATTCAAATTCGTCCAAGATGTCTTCTTCAATGTGGGTCTACTGCAATGGCAAGAATTTTCCATCTTCATATTTTAGTTTCCCCCAATTTACCTAATTTTGCCATAAATTATGATTTGAGATGATGAATGTGGTCTTATTTTGGGGTTTTTAAGATAAAATTACGCCCAAGCCCTCTCATAAACTAATAGGACAATTTTACTCTAAAAAAATCCTCCCAAAACGGAATATTCTCAAAGATGCCGTCGGATTTTGCATTCAGGGGGCTCCCACGCAAAATATGCAAAGATTGAGGTGTATTTCATACTTTCAAAACGGTAGGGGGATAATGTGCACTACCCCCAAAAGGTTGGGGGATTTTCCGCAATTTACTCTTTTGTAAATATATGTATATATTATACACATAGAATACTTTCCTAACAAATATAATATATATCATATATATATGTATATTACATTGGGTATAAAAAATAAATTTATATTATACATGGATGGTAACTAAAAGTTTTAATTATTTCATCATAAGAATCCCTTGATTTATACGGTCACTTAACATATGGATGATAAATTTCAAATATTGCATATTGAGAGCAGAGTATGGACAGATAAGACAATAGCATAAAACATGAATATTGGGTTCAAATTGCACAATCTATAGAAAAATGTTCAAATTGCACCAAACCATGTAAATTGGGACCCGTGGCTTCTTACTTCAAATTGATGGTTATGAGTGGGTTATAAATAAATCCACATATAGCGGTTTGGTATTAAAAAAAGTAAAAAATCCATCCAAATCGTACAGTGAACACCACTATCACGGGCTCATGCAATTTGTGGCCTAAAATTGGTTATTATTTTTTTAAAAGAAAATTGATTATTGTGTTAAAAGAAAATACTACTTTTGCTTCTGGTAGTGTTCTAAACAAATTTAGTAATTAATTTGTTCTTTTGAAGATACTTAAAATTAAGTCTATGATTTTTTTTTTTAATTTTATAGAAAGAAATATTTTTCACAAGAGGCATTTTCAAACATAGGTCTCGTTCTCCAAGAAATAATTTTAAAATTTCCAAAATGCATTCATTACTAACAAATTGTTACTATTCTATCAAATTATATATAACAATCACATCCATCATTATTTTTACATACATATAATATAAATTTTCTAACTAAATTATGTGAAAAATATTATATACTTGAATTTTTTCCCTCTAATCTAAAGTCTAATTAATTTGATATTTATAGTAAATATTGTCTTATCCTAAAACATAACTAAACATTATTTTTGTTTATCAAAACAATTTCTATCTAATAAGTAAAGCATATTATCAATCACAATCCCCAACCCTACTATAACATTCTTCAAACTCACCTTTTCCCCCCTTTTTTGAGGGTTTTCAAACTCACTTTCAAAACATTATTTTTCAAATACCATTCCACAAGACACCACGAAACCAAAACAAGTATTACCTGAGTTTTACCAACTAATTAAATAACAAAAACATTTTCAACTAATTAATTGAAAGCCACTTATTTGAATCTAATCTAAGTTAGGGTTCAAATCCAAGTAGACCCATCACCACCTGCCCTAAATTTTCTCTCAAAATGTAAATCCATTCCTCCAATTCTTTCTCTTCAAATCCCTAATTTCCCTCATTTTCAATAATCTATAGTATATATAAAATGTGAAGACCAAAGATAGTATTATTTGGTAGTATATTTTCAAGTGTAATACCTAAAAGACTCTTTAACATTAATTCAGGTTCCGCCACTACATAATAAAATAACTGTAAGGCTTGTTTACATTGGTTGATTAGCTTGGATTTCTTAATTAACCAGGCTAAAGCTTTTGTTTACTTTTAAGGATTAAAGATTTTGTTGGGCCCTTGATAGTTGACTAGCCCGGTACTATTTTGAGGTTTTGATTATTTATCAGTCCATTTAGGTGTGATAATTTTATCCACCAATGCCTTTTTGTTTTGATTGAAATTATAAAGGCCATAAAGCTCTTGAAAACTCATTTCTTCTCGATGGGTCACTTCAAAATTTTCCTGCCTTTTTCGCTAAAGAAGCCCAAAATTGGAGGAGGATGAATGTGTGTGTGAGTGGGAAATAGACTCACCTTTTTTATCCTTTTTTTCAAGGGTTTTCAAACTCACTTTCAAAACATTATTTTTCAAATACCATTCCACAAAACACCACGAAACAAAAACAAGTATTACCTGAGTTTTACCAACTAATTAAATAACAAAAACATTTTCAACTAATTAATTGAAAACCACTTATTTGAATCTAATTTAGGGTTTAAATCCAAGTAGACCCATCACCACCTGCCCTAAATTTTCTCTCAAAATGTAATCCATTCCTCCAATTCTTCCTCTTCAAATCCCTAATTTTCCCTCACTTTCAATAATCTATATTATATATAAAATGTGAAGACCAAAGATAGTATATTTGATAGTATATTTTCATGCGTAATACCTAAAACACTCTTTAACATTAATTCAGGTTCCGCCACAACATAATAAAATAACTCTAGGGCTTGTTTACATTGATTGATTAGCTTGGATTTCTTAATTAATCAAGCTTAAGCTTTTGTTTACTTTTGAGGATTAAAGAGTTTGTTGAGCCCTTGATAACCAGCCCAATACTATTTTGTGGTTTTGATTATTAATTAGCTCATTTAGGTGTGATAATATTATCACCACAAAAAAAAAAAAAAAGGAAATAGCTAAGGAAACAGACCTTGCTAATTGGTAGCTAAATCGTAGCTGTTCAACTCAGCGATGGATCAGCTACGAAACAGAAAGGAACCAAGGTCGTCGCCTACACAGGATCACTATATAGCGAGGGAGTTCATGTGGTCGCCAATCCGTCTCTAAAACAGCAACGGAGCATGCGCGCTCGCAAGTTCCTCGCGGGTAGGAAGCCAATCTTTGCCATCGCTATATAGGACTGCCATATTCCTCGCCAAATGATAGCCATTTTGTCGTTGAAGTTGTCGCTATTTTTTCACCATTTCATCGCCAATCTATGGTTGTTCCTACTTCCTGGCCAACGAATAGTTGGTGTGTGGTGTGGCCACACCAATTGGTCGCCTGTTGGTCACTAAGTTGTCGCTGATCCATAGCCAGTCCGTCGCTGATCCATAGCAAATGCGTCACTGATCCATAGCCAATTTGTCGCTGATCAATAGCAAATGCCTCTTTGATCCATTGCAAGTACTTTGCCGGGCAAATGATAAGCATCTATGATTACCCCTGTTTTTTCTATTCCGATCATGTTTTGGTTACATTACATAATCAATAGCAACATTAATAAAATCATATTAATGCAGACAACAACACCGACAAACTATAGTACATTGAATTGTCAAAACATAATCAATAATATTAACACCATACATAAATTCAACATATCAAAAGTATGTTAAAGCGTAACCATCCAAATCTTTTGCGTATTAGTAAGCTACTTAATATCAACAATAATAATGTAATGTAATCTAATCTAGTCTTGCGATATCATCCTCATCACCAGCTCGTGCAGGGTCCTATTGTATAGAAGAGAAGAACTAGCCAAATGTGATAAAAGTGGACCAACGGAAGATATGAACTGCTGCACTGTGTCTAATATCTTATGTATGTCTTGCTTCAACTTTTGATACTTTGACTGGTTCAATGGCATTGATTGTGAATAAAAAAGACCTGCATCACTAGTAAAAGAGTCTGTCTCAAGGGATATACTATGCCCGATACTCTCTACCCGTCCCTTCTTGTTACAGTGTGCTGCTTCCATCTATATGGCACGATCAAATATCGGATACTGACTGGGATCATTCCTGTAAACTCGTTCTAAACCAGCATCAAGCTTTTCCTGCATTAAGAAGAAAATGACAAAGTTCATTGACACTAAGTGGTGGTATCAACCAAAGCTCTGGATCTTTTATACACCAAGTGCACGCTATCTACAAAAGGGAAGAAAAAAGAAACCGTGTTTGGAGATAAAAAAGTAGAAATGTTGTACATTGCTTAATTAATAAAATCCATTAATGGCCTTATTCTAAAGTCATTAAAAGGCATCTTCTCATGGACCAATTCCATTAAACAAACTGTCAGTTCCTAGAATCAATTTTAAGTTAGATAATGGAGAAAAGAAATTAGTACTTTTTACATAGAAATCATCAACTATGTTTTCTCATTTTGCTTTCTTTTTCTCCTGTATTTCCTTGCTTATTTTTGTGCGGTCAATGGCTAACTACAAATACAGTGGATAGCACATGGGGGATCTGGTGAAAACGATTAATAAAAACCCACAGAAACAAAAAAAAAAAAAAAGTTAATCAATTCTAAGAAAATATATAAAAATTCATTCATTGATATTTTACTTACCATAAACTCTTGAGCATGTTGTGAAACGTACTCACCCGTACCCTTCTTCTTTTGATATACTTATATAAATCTCTCATTGAGACGGGGTCCCTTTCTCTTTCTTCTGCATATAAAATTGTCAATATAAAAATCATTTAAACAAAGTTACGAAATCTATTAAACTGAGACAAACTTTCTTACCATCCTCTCCTTAGTCACCCTAGAACTCACTGAGCCTCCTGTATGTACTACAGCATCAGGAAGAGCACTCCGACTTGCTTTTGCTGAAATTGCCTCTTCTGAAATTTCTCACTGTTCCAGTAGTCAACGAATTGATTCCATACATCAACCTTAATCCCCCTCGGAGGTTTGTTTCTAGTTTGTGTTATGTCTTCTGTGTTATTATCTCTAAGTCCTTCATTCTTTATATTACACATATTATCTAAATATTTTTCTTGACATGTGATATCCCATACACTCCTCTCTAACACCTCCTCCTCATGATACTTGAATTTGTATTTAGCTTGCAAAAATATTTATAACAAATAAAATATATAGAATCGTATATTCAATATTTAAATTGATTATCTTAGATACTTGTCTTGAATTCCGTATATAAAACATCCTTCATTTTAGAAGGATATTCCTTCCAAGTAGGAGCAAAACAAGGCATGTGGCTTATTATTTTCTTCATAATCTTATTTGTAATTTTGGAAGATCTAAATCTTTTCCTACAAGATAAAGGTGACTAGTTAAAAACATAAAATAGAAAATAATAATTTACAATAAAATTTTAAAAAAGAAATAATAAACTCACATTCCTGGTCTTTCAACCCAAATTTTCTCTCAAATCAACTGATAAATGTGATGGCTCATTTGAATCTATATTATGGAAATAGATATTCAGTTATACAACATGAAATTCAAAATAAAATAAATAATATTCAGCCAAAATTAGAAAGAGAAAGAATAGAAGAACCATATAAATCTAAAAAAATTATACAAGTAAATTATTGAGCGATGTTCCAAGATGGGAGGATGAAGTGCCAGAGCGGAAGGATTAGGTGCCAGCCACATCCTCTGATAGCTGAGATGTCGATGGTCCACTCTCATACATCTCAATTATAGGTACATCAGACTGCCTCTGCTCTCCTAGAGTGAACAACAAATAAATCAAAACTTCGATATAACTAAATGGACTTATAATAAAAGAAATTGCAATAACCAATTTCACCTACCTATAGAATCCTGTAAGCTACGATCGCCACTACTTCTGCCGCCATTACCTCTGCCATTAGTGCTATGGCTGATAATGCCTCTACTACCGCTACTTCTAGTCCTCACCATCGATATCTGCAAAATGAATTTATATAAACATACAAGTATTGATATGTAGTGCATAATATTTGTCACATAACATACACATACTATCATATGTATATAGATGATAAGTAAAAGATGACCTATTCAGTTTCCGGTTCTGACTTAAACTCATCTATGTTGTCCTCATCTACAAAACTACTATTATCATCATTGGTGTCCTCTCCTTCATTATTTATTAGCTCGATAGATTGAAAATCTAATGACATGTGTATCTCATTTATGAGAATTTCAGTTATTGGAGCATTTTTATCACGTAATTGCACATCTTCATCATGAGTTATGGAATGAAAAAATATTTCTAATGATTCATCTTCTTGATAGTAATCATTGGTTTTTAAGTCGCTTTGATCTTCATCGATCAATGTTTCTTCTTCAAACAATCTTGTCTTGACCTTACACGCTGCCCACCACTCACCACTGCCCAGACTCGACTAATTGGGTATTTTGTATAATACACCTGTTGCGTTTGTTGAGCCAACATGAACAATTCATAAGTTTGTAGTTTCGATTTATGTTTGATATCTATCAGCTTGTATTGTGCATCATATCTAATCCCATTGACCAGATCAAGCAAATGACAACGAAAAATGAAGACATTGTTCCCTTGACCAACATAAGATAACTCCAAAATCTTTTCTACGATCCCATAATAATCCAACTCATTATCATCATATAGGCTACCTTGACAACAAACTCCACTATTCATTGTAGCTTTATGTTGTTCGTAATCCCTAGTGTGGAATCTATAACCGTTGACCATAATGCCACCATACGATTTTACGAATTTTAAAGGATCATAGCTTAGATACTTAATCTTGATATCATCAACTGCACCATCCTCCACTTGTTTTTTTAGCCACTGACAGAAGTCCCTATCTCAACGTCTTAGTATCATCATCAGTGATCTCGGGTTGTGTACTCCTTATAGAATTTTCAAATCATCTAAAAGTTACAATGATTCATATTAGAAACCGATGAATGTTGAATTTATATAAGGTACAATGTATTGAACTTGTAAGATGGAAAGTGAGACAACTTAATATATGGCTCGAGTTCGATGCAGTTTACAAGAACATAGGTCTCAATAATGTGATGATTACTATCTGTCAAATAGTATTTACGCCATCTCCAAATGGGTGGCATGAATGTTGAAAAATAGATAAAAAATTATCATCTGGAACTTTCCCGCCATCATCATTTCTAGGCACCTGAGTACATCCTGTTTGAAGGTAAGACTCGAAATACAAGGAGACAAAGTTTGAAATTTCCTCAACTATGTATGATTCACATATGGAACCCTCAACCCTTGTCTTGTTTCGAACTTTTCTTTTCAAAAATAACATACACCTTTAAAAAATATACATCCACCTATATTGAACAGACCCCCCAACTTTAGTTTCGTATAGTAGGTGTATGAAAAGATATTCCATAATGTCAAAAAATGCTAGAGGAAAATTTTTTTCCAACTTGCAAATTATTTCTTCAATTGAAAACTCAGGATTTTCTATGGTAGACACTTGTATCTTAGACGCACAAAGTTCCTGGAAAAACAAACTAAGCTCGGCTAATAGTCCCCATATTGGCTTTGGCAGAATATCTCGAAAAGCTAAAGGAATCAATCGTTGCATAAACACATGGCAATCGTGACTTTTCATCCCAAATATCTTTCCATCTGCATTAATACAACGACCTATATTAGAAGCGTACCCATCAGGAAATTTCAATTTTTTATCCATTCACAAACCTTCCTTCATGCATCGTCATCCAACACTTATGATGCCTTTGGTTTCCTGATTTTATCACTATCGAATAACAACTCCAGGCTCAGACGTTTGCATATAAGCTTCAAATCTTCCCTAGCATTTGCGTTTTCCTTTGTTTTACCTTTCACATCCATAACAGTGTCAAATATTGTCAAAAACGTTCTTATCAATATGCATAACGTCTAAATTATGCCTTATCACGTTAGCTGACCAGTAAGGTAACTCCCAAAATGTGCTATTTTTTACCTACTGGTGGTCTTTACCAAAGCTTGGTTGTTTCTATTATCTAGCTGGCAACCCAAAAGTGATCTCTTTAAGCCTATTAACTTGTTCGAAAACTATATCTCCACCCAAACACATAGGAGGCATTGATCTTACCTTTCTCAATTTTGTAAAATCATTTCGATCACAACAAAAAGGATGCTCAAGGGCCAGAAATTGTTGATGACAATCGAACCAACTACACTTCTTACCATGCTTTAATACAATTGAACAAGTTTCTTCCATGCAATATGGACACGTCAATTTTTCATGAGTGCTCCATCCACTTAACATCTCATAAACAAGAAAGTCGCTTATTATCCAAAGCAAAGCTGCCTTCATAAAAAAGTTTTGCTTCTTTTATACGTCGAATGTGTTCATGCCTTCATGCCATAGCAACTTTAACTCATCAATAAGAGGTCTCAAATAAATGTCTAGACTCTTGCCAAGAGATTTTGGTCCAGGAATGATAAGAGCAAGAAATACATACTCCCTCTTCATACACATACTCGGTGGAAGATTATACGATGTGACGAACATAGGCCAGTACGAATAAATCGAATTGGTAAAAGGATTAAACCCATCAGTGCAAAGACCGAGCCTGACATTTCTGATCTCCTTAGCAAATGCAGGATATGAAGCATCAATTGTTTTCCATGCCTCAATGTCTGACGGATACGTGACAAAGGACTCATTTTGACGGAGGTCAGAAGCATGCCAACGCATGTGCTCTGCAGTGCATTTTGACATGTACATGCGCTTGCCTAGGGGCAATTAGGAAATATCAAGGGCTCTTAAATGGGACATTCCTCTGCCTTGCGAAGTAATTTTCATTCTTTGGTTTGTAATGCAGTTCATCACAAACACAACACGTTGTGTGATTCTCATACTCCTTGTAATCTAATATACAATGATTTGGGCATAGTCAATCTTTTCGTAGCCCAACCCAAGTTCACTTATCATTTTTCTCATCTTGTAAAAATTGGCTGGCAGTCTTTCTGAATCAGGAAGCATGCTCTTTATTATGACCATTATTCGATCATAACAACTCTCACTCATATTGAATTCTGATTTGAGATTTAATAATTGAGTCACGGCCGATAAAATTGTATGTTTCTGACAACTATCCAAAAGTGGCTCATCTATATCTCTAAGCAAGTCGTAGAACTTTTGAGTTAAAGGATTAAGCTTCTCTTTAATATCGTCATTTCCTGAATCACCACCATCACCCAAAGCATCTAAAACTATCTTTATGTACGGATTACTTTTATCTCCAAAATCCTCAGCTACTATATTTCTGGAACTGTTGGCATCCCAAAGTTTCTCACCATGAGCCATCCAATTTACATAATTTGCCACAAAATTGTTGCTATACAAATGCTGCTCTACCCAAAAAATTCCCATCCTTGAACCATTTTTACACCTTGCACACAGACAGAGAATACGACGTGTGGAATCAAACACCATCGGATGTGCATTAACGAATTTAATTAAGTCATCAACTCCATTTTGGATTCATGACTAACCCGACCGGTTAGATATTTTCTACGAAACATCCAACTTCTATCAGGGAACATGATTGCTGCAATTTAATTGAATTGAAAAAATTGGATTAATATGGTTAAGAAATGTACTTATGCGAGAGAGAGAGAGAGAGAGAGAGAGAGAGAGAGAGAGAGAGAGAGAGAGTATAATTATCTAATTTGTTGATTAAAGTTACAGTGAGTATTTAATTAGTGGAATTAATTCTTGGGCATGAATTAATGAATCTGCCCAACTGCTGCTGCTTTTGCTAAACCAGTAGGCCCATTCTTGTTGCTTGTGGGCAAACACCAGAGCTTTCCATTTCATTACTCTCTTAATTATTCTATAATATTAGTTGCAGTGTTAATTAAAGGTGGTCAAGCCTCCTAGATTAAATATATGTATATATATATCAATTTGTCAGCATTCTCTAATTCAATATATAAATCTCTGTAGTTCAGAGTTGAGAGGACTAAACCATTACTCACCTGCACACGACTTCAACTATATATACATCCTCATATATTATTATAAATATATATCCACTCAACATTAAAATTACAAAAAATCATTTTCCTGAATTCAAATCATTAATCCAAACACATCCTTAAAATTTGATTCTCCAACGACAACTTATTACCCTTATATTAAAAGCTGCAGTGTCCACCAGCTATAGCAGAATAGCAGGGGCATTTGTGCTTTGAATTATTAGCTTTTTAGTAGTCAAAAGACATGCCCACTTGGCAAACATAAAGAATTGTGCTGTAAATGCCATCCCCACGTTAAGGTGGGAAGTTTTGTCAATTGCAATTGCTCTTGGACAGCAAGAACAGGATTATTGTGTAACAAAACTATTTCAAACAACTAGAGATGACATTGATCATCTGTAACCTCTTAAAAGAAGCAAAAGGAAGCATAAAGTTTACCAAAGTTTTTCTATGTACTCTCATATTAGGACTTACATGTGCAATTCTTATAGATTTAACTACAAAATATTCTGTACAGACCAGAACTATATCAAACTAAAGAAATATGAGCTACAACATTTCCTAGTACACTAATAATTAGCAGCTACGATGATGTATTTTATCTATTTCTACCAAAGATCAGTAAATAATTCAGCTGTCAAGAAAGTATATGGCCTTAACAAACATTTGAATTCTAAAGCAAACCCATATATTTGCAGCTCCTGGTGTGTATCATCTGATAAGGAAAATATCATCTTATCTAGGCTGAATCTGTGTATACACTTTTCCATTTAAAGAGGCTACAGAGCTGGTACGGTTATGCAAATTGTCAACATAGCAAGATATTGAACATTGTAGTAATGATCATGAATTTTTTAATCAAACTAAAGCGAAAAAGACAGCTATTTTGTTTTAGAGTTGTCATGCCCCAAAAGCAATTCTGTCACACTTAAAGACTAAAACTAAATTGTGCTCTTGGAACTGCATTATATCAGACTAAATCTTCAAATATAATTAATGAATCCATTGAAGAATAAGGTGCTATTATCAAATTAGCCTCAAAGAAGTATTTTATCAATTCAATTAGCCAGTGAGATACACTTGCCAAAGATAAATATTTCGAGAATCCAGACATGAATAAAAAAAACTTACAAGAAAGAAATAGAATTAAACAAAAGAAATAGAGAAAATCAAGCACTGATATATGATTAATTCAAGAAAACAAAAAACATTATCTAGTAAACTAAAAGTATTTGAAAAGTGGCCAAGAGAGCATATTCAGCTACCAAAAACTGATATATTCAAAATGAATGAAAAGCTAACAGCAAGGATCTACAAACATTTAAACTTATTTCTCACCACAATGCTTCACAGAGCATTTCCTACCTGATACAAAAATATGTCTGCAATTGTCTTTACTCACATAAAAATGGTATTTCCCACAAGCATACAAGCAACGTCAAACTTACATCCTTAGCATGCCTTGTAAATTAACGAAAAAAATCAATGTAATTCATGCACAAAGAATAACAAAAGCGTCTTAATCATGAAAGGCATCCCCAATGCTTGCATAATCTTAGGTGTGTATTGATTTCTTTCCAGAACCACTAACTTTGCATCTCAAATGTATTTCCTTGTCTCAAATTGACGATAATATCATTAACTTTTCTGGCCAAATAAAAACCATAAGCCTGAGTTCAAGATTGCTCTGCCTCTTTTTTCCCCATATGCACAGTCATTCCCCATGAACCTAACCTAATATGAAATAAGTTTCCGAACTTTTCTATACTTATGGCTCAAGATACTAGAAGAGAAAACATATATCTTTTATGATTTTAATTCCACAAATTAATATAAAAGTTTCTAGCTACACTTGTCACCATATAACTAAAATAAACATCTGAAATATACAAAGATCCTAAGGTGATGAGCAAATTAAGAGTGTGAGATTATCCTAAATTAAGAGTGTGAGAACTCAATGTAAGGCAAATGCAAAAATTACAAATTTCAGTCACAAATTCAAAAACTCAATGGACCACAAATACAAGTCAAAATTCTAAAACTCTGTCTGAGGAACCCAAAAATTCTCAAAACTCAAAACTTGAAGTATACGACAACCAAAATTCTAAAAGCAACAGTATCCATGAGTTCACAGTGTGTAAATTAGCAGAAAGTGATATCAAATTAAAAAAAAAAAAAATTGAACTTGCCAAGAAGAAGGCGAAGAAACTTGCTTCAGTGAAATATCTGATACGAAGCTTTAGGCTCTAAAATCACTGTTTCTAAGACAAAGGTTTAAGTCAAAAACTAACTAAAATAATAAACAAAAATAATCGTCAATGCAGTTAGGGTTCAAAGAAATCTCACCAAAATCTGGTCAAATGGAATAATCTTCTAAACGTTGAGGGAGAGAACGAGAAATCAATGGTGATTTGTTGTGGGTGATTTTGTTGTGGGCAATTTGGCGTTAGGGTGAAATTTTTGAAGAGAACGCGGGAAAAGGGAAAAAGTGAAAGAGGGAATATAAGGAATAAGGAAAAAAAAGAAAAAGGAGGGAATTAATTTAGCAGAGCCTGCGATAGAATGTCGATGGATTAGCAACAAATATGTCCAAAATATTAGCGAGGCAGCAACGATCATTCTACGAGAAACACCTCAAACTTTACCTACGCATCAGTGATGCATTGGCGACCAAATTGTTCTGGAGTGGCTACTAACATAGACCATCGGTATTCCCTCGTTGAACGATCGTTGGGCAATCGTTAATATAAAATAGCACATATGCTAATTTTACAATGACGATTTTTTCGTTGCTCGCTGATCTGTCACTGATTAGCGAGTCTTCTACTTTAGGCTCATCCCTCGTTGTTTTTGGTCGTTGGATTAAATAATTCTTGTATTGTATAAAGCCCTTGAAAACTCATTTCTCTCTGATGGGTTACTTCAAAATTTTGTTGCCTTTTCCGCTAAAGAAGCGCAAAACTAGAGAAGGATGAATGTGCCTATGAGTGGGAAATAGACTCGATAAAAGCTTGTTCATTTTCTTTTTGGAAAAAAGGAATTTCACCATTAATTGTTGTAGATTTAAGTTTCCAAAATCATAAATTCCCCCCAAGCAACATGTTGTTGTCCATTATTTTTTAAAATTAATATAGAAGTGTATTATGGAAAATTATTCCCAAGCTACAATATTTTGTCCATCAATGTAAACATGATATTATTTTTATCACTTATATATCCCTCAAAGTAAACACGTTAATATTATTATTAAATAATCTCATCCTACACTTAATCTCTCATTTTACATACCACTCACTTATCGCATCTGCCAAAGTAAATGAATGGTTAATTTATTATGTGTATATTTATATTAAATACAATGATCATATTTTAATTATTGAATACGTAAAAATTAAGTTTGCATTATATTTTAATATATACGAAATATAAATTAATTATTTTATGTACACATATCGAGTGTACAGTAAATGTTAGTAACATTTAAAAAACAGATTGCCACTAATGCCAACAATAATTGCTATTCTCCTACCTAAGCTCATCATTAATCTTGTCGTAATGGGGCCATCTTGTGCATTGAGCAGGAATTATTTTGGATTTGGGAGTTCCTCGACGCTCGAATATGATACCTCATCCCGCATGAAATAAATAGTGAAAAGATCAACATTTTATAAATTTTGATCAAAGAATTCACGTGCATTTGATATTTATTTTCGCGTTTATTAGGCCCATGCTTGGAGTATGACAAATATGCTATTGTTGATGCTCTTCTCATTTTCATTTTCTTTCCTCATCTTTCAATTTTTTCCATTTATTATTTTGAACAGATGAAGATGTTCTTGTAACGTGTATATGTACGCACCACGATAAAGAGTTTATCAATTTTTATTTTATTTTATTATTATATATATTTTTTTAAAGAAAGTGTTTTCAACTAATTTGTCCATTTGTCTAAATGCAGTTTTGGTGTTCAAAATTTTCAATGGAAGTATTTTAGATTTTTTTTCTTTAAAGAAGTATTATATTCGATTATACATCAATATCATTGCAAGATTATATTTTAAATATCAAATAAATAACTGAATACAATCTAGATACTCTAAACTATCATTTGATAGACAAAGACTTCTATACGGTAAACAAATACCCACACGTTGCCAGTGAGACTCGAATCTTGCACCTCCATTATGAAAATATTGAGGTAGTGCCACTGCATCCAAAGGACAGTGGCTATTTTAGAAAATTTTTGGAATATGCTGTTTTGGACCTTTGGTATTCAGAAAATATTTAGAAAGTTTTGGTATTCTAATTTTTCCATTTTTCCAAATTCAATTTTGGCATTCAACCCATTTAATTTTTGAAAATTATTTCTATTAAAATTTTATTCAAGATTTCCAAGTAGTTTAACCTTGTAATATTATTAGTTGTACATAATATCCAAATATAATTAAAACATTTTAAGAAATAAGAAAAGGTGATGTAAATCTCTAAAATAATACAATTATGAGATTAAAAATAATAAAGATGTTTAAAATTTCTATTTTTTTAAGAATTAAAAAATTGTAAGTATAGATTCTTAAATAATTATTTAGATAAAATTAATATTATTTCTTTGTATTATTTATTTATTTTTTCGTTGTCCTTCACGCATTCTATCAAAGTTTGAAGGTTAACTAACGATGACTGATGTCTACGCACTTATTTCCGTTAAAAATCTAACGGAAAATGGAATGGTGTCTCAAAAGTGCAACGAAAAGTAAGAAAATATCGTAAAAGTAATGAGCTTGATTAACCTGATATCAACGATAAAAATGCACGTATCTTATGAGACCGAAAGTGCAACTTTCTCTCGGATCTTGTTTCCTAAATTGTGCCGGCCAACAAACCGGGAGTTGGATCAACTTTATAAAAGTTTCCCAATCAACGTAGGTAGGGGACTAAGGTTGAACATTCTTCAAAGTTTAGGACTCTATTATAAATATTTTCCCTTTATAATCAGTTCTTTATATATCCAAAAAAAAAAAAAAAAGAATTAGAGTAATACTCTACGCACTCTCTGACTTTCGCTCGACGGAACAGTAAAGATGTTGGGTTTCGAGGACTGCGGGAAGCTTCTCAGACTGCTGAATGGCGGAGAAGAAAGGACCTTCGAAGAGATCATCGCTGATTTCAACTCGGAATTTCCTCGCTCTCTTCATTTCTATATGTGCTCTGCCCTTGAATTTCTCACAGCGGACCCTAAGGCTAGGGTTTTTTTATTTATTATTTATTTATTTATTTTTTGTGCTTATGCGAACGGTTTTTTGAATGTTTTGTGTAGTTTGTTTTGAAGGAAAAATTCAATTGAACCGTCCGATTGATTGATTACATGAGATTTTGATTTTTTATATTCTTCTTGAAGTGATCCAGCAGTTGAAAGATTGTGATTAATGAACTTGAGAATTTTGTTCAACTAGCTTGCTCTAGTTTGAACTTGTGATTAGTTGACTGGAATTGTATTCAGTGGCGAGCTACTTAGTGAGTGCTGGGTGAATTTGTGTCCTTGCAGTTTCTTTTGCATTTAAATTTTGCACGTATAACAATTGTTAACATTGGCTTTGTTTATGCTGTATTTGAAACTTGAATGTAGTGTTGCAACTGCAATTTTTTATCACTTAGTTCCTTTTTTTCTTTAGTGTCTTTTACACACACACACAC
>JACFYI010001187.1:749636-761311 GCA_014898755.1 Handroanthus guayacan
GGATTCTTGTGGACCCTCCAACAAGAACCACATCATGAACTTGGCTCTTATCAATCTTGGCATCCCTCAAACACTTCTCAACTGGCTCCATACACTTTCTAAACAAATCCATATTCAACTCCTCAAATCGAGCTCTTGTGATTGTTGCGTAGAAATCAATCCCCTCGTACAACGAATCTATTTCAATCGTCGTCTGAGTGGTTGAAGAGAGAGTCCTCTTCGCCCTCTCACACGCCGTCCTTAGCCGTCTCAATGCCCTTGCATTGCCGCTTATATCCTTCTTATGCTTCCTCTTGAACTCGGCTGCAAAATGATTCACCAATCGATTATCAAAATCTTCTCCGCCCAAATGGGTGTCTCCGGCAGTGGCTTTAACCTCAAAAATCCCTTCCTCAATAGTTAACAAAGACACATCAAAAGTCCCACCACCAAGATCAAAAATCAATACATTTTTCTCTCCAGTTCTTGAGGCCTTCTTATCCAAACCATAAGCAATTGCAGCAGCTGTAGGCTCATTTATAATTCTCATAACATTTAGCCCTGCAATAGCGCCAGCATCTTTTGTTGCTTGCCTTTGAGAATCATTGAAATAAGCCGGCACAGTAATCACAGCATTCTTTATGGTTTGCCCAAGAAAAGCTTCTGCAATCTCCTTCATTTTAGTCAAAACCATGGACGAAATCTCTTCAGGCGCAAACTGCTTAGTCTCGCCCTTATACTGAACCTGAATCATGGGCTTGTCGCCAGGCCCTGGAATCACCTTAAACGGCCATAGCTTCATGTCGCTCTGAACAGATGGGTCGGAGAATCGGCGGCCGATGAGACGCTTGGCGTCAAAAACGGTGTTTTGTGGGTTCATCGCCACCTGATTCTTAGCGGCGTCACCGATCAGCCGCTCCGTGTCAGTAAAGGCGACATAAGACGGCGTCGTCCTGTTGCCTTGGTCATTGGGGATTATCTCCACGCGGTCGTTCTGCCAGACGCCGACGCAGCTGTATGTGGTGCCGAGGTCAATGCCAATAGCCTTTCCCGCCATTAGTAGGAATCAAGATTCTTTCTGGACTTCTGGATTTAAGAAAGTTTTGGTGTTTGTGTGATGCAGGAATGTGGGTTTGTGTGTGAATTTCTGGGAATTGCTTGATTCGAATTTTCTGATTGATCATGGCTGGAGGGAAATGGGGCGTATATATACGCATGTAGAGGAGGTTCGAGAGAGAAAGGCAAATGGTGGAGCAGAAGAAAGATGGATCGAGAGAGAGCGAGGAAGAAGTAGAATTTACTGGTTGTGTTAGTGGGTAATGGGGTAGGCTAGAGAATTCTGGAAAGCGCGGGAAGAAGGAGCAGCTTTTGAAGTGGGTTGGACCTGGAAATTGCTATATGGACTGTTAGACATGGGCCACGTTTGATACATAACATTAAAGTTGTTAAGAGCCCAAGTCGGCTCAATTATATGATTCAGTTTGATGTGCAGAATTATAGAGACGGATCGGCCCGGCACTAGCTCTGGACCTGTCACTGTTTACATAACGAGGCTATGATACTAATCTCATAGTGGGGGATGGGGGTTGATGCTACAGGAGGTTGTTGGAGATTGAGTTGAAAAATTATACTTCAACCCTTCGTTTGGTAATTTTAATTTACAAATATAATTTCAATTTGATTCAATATAATTAAATTTAACATAATTTAATTATATTAATTATAATGTTACAATGGTGGTGGTAGTGGTTGTTGTTATTATATTTAACTATCATTTTAATATCAAATACTATTAAATTTCAAATTTGAATCTTTAACGAATTAAATTACTTAATTCGTGTTTGATTCACCCCCCTTTTTTCAGTTTGAGAGAAAAGCGACTATAATCATATATATATACTAATAACATTAGATAAATATATTTAAAGATTAAATATATGAATTAAATACAAATCAAATTCTCTAAACTATCATTTGATAGAGAAAACCATCATATGGTAGATAAAAAGCCCACATGTTACAAGAAGGATTCGAACCTGCATTTCTCCTATGAAAAATTAGAATAGGTGCCACTTAATACAAATGATAACAATTTGATTATCCTATTTCAAATTATAAATATTTATAATTGGATTAATGATGAGGCCTTGTCCTACTAGTAAGGTGGAAATATCATGATTCTAGAGTTAAACCAAAAGTTCTGAGTCTGATTTTCATTGATGCGTGCTGTTATTTTTCTACAATATAATAGATTTGTTTGAAGAGTTTCCCACTGTATAGTAATAAGATGTTAAAAGAGTTTTTTTTTTTTAATAAGATGTTAAAAGAGTTTTTTTTTTTTTTTTGGTTAGTTATTGTGTTAGATCTTTGATGATTATAAATGCATAATGTTGTATTAAATGAATGTATCAATCACTTCACTTTAGGAAGAACAAATATATTTATAATCAACAGGGGCGGTTCAATTAATTTAGAGGTCTTAGACGAAATAAAAAAGTGAGGCCTTATTATAAATCTTTTTAATAAAAATTTAAATGTGATGTTTGTTAATTTTTTTGTACGCTAACAAAATTCAAAGACAAAAACTTTAAAAAGATGAATAGTTAATCATCTTTATTGGAATTTGAAAAAAAAAATAAATAAATAAAAGTTGTTATTGCCAAGAGGAAAAAGGCAATGTCACTCTATCAATAGACTGAGATGAATAATCAATCATGAATAGAGACCTTATTAACTTGTTTAATAAAATATTCTAAGATTTTTAAAATACAATAGGCCTCAAAATTTAGAGGCCTTATTACCAAAGGCGTGATAAATAAAAAGAATGCCTTGTTTTTATTTTTTTAGCTCAAAATATCTAAAAAAATAGGTTTTTAGAAATAGGCCTTATATGTGTGTATATCTGTATATATATGAGGCCTCCAAATTTCGATGGCTCTAGGCGGTTGCCTTTTTTGCCTAAAGATTGAGACACCCTGATAATCAAATTCCTCATTGACAGCCCTACTTGAATCCTTTGATATTGAATTGGTCTCAATCATCAAATCAACCATTGGGGTTCTAGGACTATCAAGAAGTTATGACATAAATCGAGAGAATTAAAATCTGAATTTGGTTATAGATTTGTATGACTCATATATTTGATATGAGATAATGTAGGATCTATATTTGTTAATCGTATAAAACTTTGATATCTAATGAAAAAAATAAGGTCCAAATTTTGCTTTAATAATGATTCGGATCAATAATGTGTTGTTTCATGAATAATAAAAAAAATCGGCATGTTCTTAAAAATGCCATGCCATGCCATCAACTTGAACCATTGCTTGGTGCAAAGATGATGATGATGATGATAGTAATAATAATAAGAAAATTTATTTTGATAGTTTGATTAATATGGAAATGACGAAGGAAACAAAAATTTGAAAAAAAAAAAGTGTAATTGGAGAAAATTCATTTTCATCATAAAATAGTGAAAGAAATGAATTTTCTGTGATGAAAATGAATTTTTGTCTCATCATTTTTTTTTTCATTATTCCTTTTTTTTTTTTTAAACGACAAACAAAATTGAGATTTTATATTTCTTTTATTTTCTTTTCCCTTTCCTACCCAGTTCCTCTAACTCATTAAAATCCTTAAACCAAACAAAGTGGAAAAGTCCAAATTTTGGATCACATTTGGGTCGGGTCCAACCCGCACAATACGGATTCTTGGAGAGATCCATGACAGAACTAAAAAATCACCAATGGTCAGAACATGTCAATTTAACGGTCATTGTCAATTATGAGTAGTTGCCAAAAAATTAAAGAAAAAAAAAATTAAAGAATAAAAACAGAGCACGTCAAAAGTTTAAGAGCGTGTTTGGCATTGCTTTTGATAGCAATTTCTAGCTTCCACTTATTAAAAAGTAATTCTTAAAGTGTTTGATAAAGTAATTTGTGCTTTTGAAAAAATGATCTTAGGCTAAAATTATAATATGTTTTTAGATTCTACTTTTACTTTCCACCAAATGAGTTTGATACAAGTGTGAAAATTCACTCTTTGGCAAACACCCACCATTAGTTTTCTAACATTTTCTAGCTTTTAGTTTCAAACAGGTGTAACTTCTATTATTCATTTGATTACAAACTCCTCAATACTTTAACACTGTTTGATTCAAGGATTTTGGTGAGGTAATAAAAAGAACATATTAAGGAAAATATTTTATTTATTTGATTAGTGAGAAAAATATCAAGGAAAGGAAAAATGGAAAAATGTAGTTTGGTTGGGAAAAAAGTCATTTTCCTCACAAAATTGTGAGGAAAATGAAGTAAAACCTTGTTCAGCCTCCTTTTCCTCCAATATATTATGAAATTTCTTCTCATTTTTTTTTTCTCAATATATTTTTGAATAGCCAAACAAACTTGAAATTTTTTATTTCTTTTCTTTTCTTTTCTTTTTTCTTCCCCTTTCCCGTAACATTTTCTTTATCTGATCAAAATCTTTAAACCAAATATAATGTAAACGAAAATCACTTCTTTTTAAAGTAAAAAAAAAAATCCCAAACACTCTAAAGTGAATAAAAAGGAGAATTGAATGATAAAATGAAAGAATCATTATGTTTACCCCAACTTGAAGATAAAGACACATTTAGGTATAAAAGTTATGCTACCGAAGAAGAGAAGCTGATACCTCTCTTGTTCTGATCATTATTTGCAGCAACTTTTGATGTATTTAAAATTATTGATTTCATGAAAATGTAACTTGGAATTAATGTCACAAAAAAGACATCATATGACAGCAAACTTTTGATGTTTTAGAATGTCTGCAGTTATAACTTGGGAAATGTCTACTTTTCCTTAACCCTCTTAGGCTTCCAACCCCAACCTTTATAAGTTTCATTACTGTGTCACTGCTAGCCCACTTGAGATGTTGGATCCTAATATCCCAAAAGTTTAGGCATCTTGAAGGATGCTGACGTGACGAGACACGATGAATTTGGCTAAGTGTTGATGTCGTAACACTGATTGTGTAGTGTAGATCGTGGCGTTGCAACATACGAAGATTTACTAGAGGTGATGTAATAGTGATCCGTCGAGCAATGACAAGAGATAGGCATCCTTCCTTGACGGGATCAGGCCGCATAGTGGTTTGAAAACTCGGCTAAAAATTCTAGCCGGTTTTACCCCTGCGACGCTAGCCATCATAATTTCCATCATTAGGGCATAAATGGTTCATTATTTCAAATTTAAACAGATATCCATCTTTAGATGCCAATTTTATCACCAAATATATTCACAATCTATGGATTCGAAAAGAATTCATCTATGGACAACTAGCACTAAGCATAAGATATGCAAATATTCACAAAGACAGAATATATGCAAAATATATTTCTCTTATAACAAAAGGAACACGAGGGAAAGGCAATATAAATATAAACATTCTTCAAGAATCGAAGAAGCTTAGCAGAAGTCGACAGCAATTTGTCGAAAAAGAATCAATCTAATCTCAATATGTGCCTAATACATAAATGAATCGAAACCTACTCCCAGTTTCCAAGACTATTTCTAAGTCCAAAACTGCAACCATAAGGTCACCAAATACTTAGCTAGATGACACCTGCAGGAATCGTGAAACTAACGGGATAATGTTGTCTACTTTCTGATGAAACTTGTCTTAACTTCTTGTTTGGTTGATTGAACTGGGAGCCCATATCACCTTCAAGTTCTTCCTCATTAAGCTCCCCTTCTTCAGACAAAGTACTGGATGTGATGTCATCCTCAACATTGTCTTCTTCAGACGAATAGTAAAACGACTCCTCCTCAGACAAAACCCCCCACTCATCGGAATACAACCCACAACTGATCTCATCATCACTCTCAGACACCAACAAGATAGACTCAATCTCATTCAAATCCTCAACCTCCTCAGGCTCATCAACTGCATCATCATCGTCCAAACCTTCAAGAAACTGATGATTCAACAACATTTCAGCCGTCAGCCTATACATAGACTTCCTCACAAAACAACCTTTGAGAAAATCCCTGGCATCCTTTGATACATCATTTGGAATCTTGGGCAACTCCCCTCCGGTCCCAATCTTTGCAAGAATCTCCTCGGCACTCAACTCTCTGTTCTCGTCCCACGGAGGCTTCCCCGTAAACATTTCAAGCACTATACATCCAAAAGCCCAAATATCACAAGGAGGATCCTGTACGTTATCCATCACCGCCTCGGGTGATAAGTACATTGGAGTGCCCCTCCAATAGGGCTCCAACTTCCTTTTCTTGCTCTGTTTCGCCCTTTTCGCCAATCCAAAATCCCCGATTTTTGCCCTAAACTTATTAACCTTCTTAGGATCAGGCATAAGCAAGATATTATCAGGCTTCAAATCACAATGAACATAGCCAATTTCATGAATATGATTCAAACCTCTAAGAATAGATTTAGCAAATACTTTCACCTCAACTTCAGGCAATCCATTGTTCCCAAATTTCTTGATTCTATCAGCTAATGTCCCACCGGAACCATACTCCAACAACAGATTATAAACCATTGCACCATTAACACCCATTGTTGTCTCTTCACCAAAACACTTAATTACATTAGGACAACCTCTGAGATTGCTAAGAACTTCCCTCTCCTTCTGAATCGAACCCGAAGCAGAAACCTCAGCGGATTTCACAGCCATTAGAGATGGAAAATAGCTGTATTTTGATCTGGGATTTTTCAAAGTAGCCAAATAAACACACCCAAATCCCCCTTTTCCAATCATCGAACCCCTAAACCATGCCACCCCATCACCATATTCATTCACACGCCTTTCTTGAACTTCATCTTCTTTCTTCCCCACCATTGTTGTACCAATTCTTCCTCAAAATTAACAAAATAAAAGCAAAATCAGCAAACCCAACTTCAATGACAATTGAATTGTAACGAAAATGAGAAGAAAAGGGAAGAACTCCTTCAGTTGAATGAGTTTATTTCTGTTTCTGGGGCTCAGAGTTTTTCTAACAACAAAATTATATTTAGGGTTTGCATTAATAAACAAGTGGCTGAGGGGTTTCTTTGCGGTTTCTTATATGGCTTTGTCAAGAATAATACTGCCGCGTTTTCTTGAAAATAAAATTAAAAAAAAAAGGGAATTGCAATAAAAAGAAAAGGGAATTCAATTAAAAAGGGTTTTTGAATATTATAACAGGAATAACTGTCATGTGTCTGTTCTCATCGTTTGTCGGCGGTGGTCAGAGACTCCAATTCGGTCGCATTTGGACTGCTTTTACGAGTCAGAAGTAAAAATGCTAAACCAATTATTGTTGGCAAACACGGCCCTTATCGTTATATCCTTATAATTTTTATGTTTATATATTCATGTATTGTTGTTATTATTTCGTATTTGATGTGTAATACAAGTCCAAGCTAACGCGTCAGGTTTAATTGGTCAAGTCGTGGAGTTCTTGGAAGTTAATTTTTTGGTTCAGCTTAGTGATAGAGGCGTACTATCTGCATCATCTTCATTATGATGGTGTTTTTCATTAATTATGAAAAGTATTCATTTGATTATAAGCTGTTAAAAGCCTTTTTTTCATTATTATTATTATAAGTTCTCTAAAATTAATTAGTAATAATCTATAATATCATAAACAGCTTATGGGACTGTTTATGAGGTGTTGTAAGCTATTTTTAATAAAATTAGCTAATTATAGTTTTATACACCACCAGTTCTGTTAGCTTACAGTGAATTACTTGATGATTTCCAAACACCAAATATTTTTCGACTTTCAGCAAGAAAAGGTGATCATGTATTTGCATAATCCATTACAAACACCACCTTGTTGTTATTTGATATTTGTCCGTAATATAAGTACCAGCTAATGCATGAGAATTAATTGCTTAAGTCGTGGAATTCTTGGAGGTCGTTGTCTAGGTTTAGCTCAGTGATACCGACGTATGATCTAAATCATATTCATTATATGTCGACTTAAATTATAAGATAATGTGAGAAATTAGAGACTATGGAGACGTATTTAGAAAAAATTCAAAATATGAGAAGATTTTCTTTTGGAAAAGGTCAACGCTCTAACATGTTGTATAAGTTGCAATTAATCTACGTCAAGTATCTTACTATTTTTATTCTAATACTTTTCAATTGTTCTCTTCTTTTTTAGGAGGAAATTTGAGTTGAAATCTTGAAGAGTCAAATTGATATTATAGTAGTCTCATAATTTTCCATCATTATAATTTTCATAAGACAAGAGAAACAAATTTAGAATTAAAGGGGGGTCAAATTAATAATTGCAACTCCTCGAGAGAAAGTTTAGTCAAGATTTTCCTAATTATAAACTTCAATAATTTTGATACACAAATAAAGATTAACTAATAATATATATACACTTATGAAATCTATGGTAATATATATGATGCATTTCATAACATAATAATTGTTCCCATAATACAAGTTTTTAATTAAACAATTTATTGTGGAGCAATTCTTTTGTTGTTGTCATGGAAATTTCTATAAGGAGCCAATGGTCAATAAATAGTTCGCAATTTGAGACTAATGATAGCTATATATACTTGAACTCAAAAGTCAAGTACGGGCATACGCACATACATACATACATAATATTTACATATATAATATTTACATATATATATATATATATTTATTTATACCATATATAAAGTATCGTATATATAAGATATCAAATGACAAATCACCACTACAAGAAAATAGAACAAGAGTAACAAAAATATGCACGACAATATAAATATTGTCACTAATAATATGTATTAGATGACAATAACTTTCATCTTGGTACTAATTATATGTTGTAGATGACAATAACTTTTGTATTATCATTATATAGCTCATTAGTGACAAAAAGTAGTATTATAAATAATCACTATAGACAATTAGTGATACATTTATAGTGACAATCTAGTGACAATAAAAATTGTCACTATAATTTGGTAACAAGATTTGCATTGTCATTGGATAGTCACTATACATGTGTCACTAATTGTTAATAGTAACAATATAAATACATTATTATCACTATTTAATTTGTTAAAATTATTTTTTGTGGCAAAACATAGTTCTTTACCACTTTTTCTATAAAATTAGTGATAATTTTTACATTATCACTCAATTTTTTGTCACTCATATTATATTTTTTTGTATGCACTAACGACGTGTTTTTGTATACCATTTCTAAAATCCTCTTAATATCATAATTACTCTAACAACTACTCACAACTCACTAAAAAGTTAATCGATATAACGGCGTTCTATTAGATTAACTATGTAATAATCATACTAAATATAATTCTGATCATATTTCAATTATTATAAATAAATTAAGCTAGTGTGTACTATACTTTAATATATATATATATACATAAATTATATAATATATACATATCGTGTATGCACTGAATGATATGTATTACCGGCTTGTTCTCCCTAGCCAGCCACTCATCCTTACTTTTTAACCACAACATATAGTTATATATTTGTCATCACATCACAAGAATTTGATCCAAGAAAAGCATATAGAGCTTGGGAAAGATGCAAAGTTTATTGCAGTGGTGCAAGAATCAAATTAGAACTTTCCACTAAGGCATTTTTCTTGGTATATGTGAAAATCAGTGGTTGAAAGAACATTCAGAAGATGCTTATGCATATGGATCATGTTTTAGGGAATCTATCTAAAATTTCTATGTATTGTATACTTTGCCTTCATTGTCTGATTTGCTATTATATTCCCTTTTGGTTCGCTTGTTTGGATTAAGACAACTTTTGAAACCAATTTTCTTTTCACAATATATGAAGTAAGTTCTTGAATTTATGCTTCATTACCGTTTTGTTATTGCAAAGAAAAGATATGTATTTGTATTGCTTTAGGGAGAAGTGCATTACTCACCCATCACAATTCATTGTATGTTTCAAATGATGGTATACATTGCGTTTGACGTTGTTTCGTTTTTCTAAAGAATGATTTTTATTTAGAAAAATTGAGGAATTAGCAATAAAAAATTGAGAATATTTGTAATTAAAAATAAAAAGAAAAAAATTATAAAAATGACAGTGGGTGTTTTGAAAAAAAAATAGAAAAGAAAGGTTTTCCATGACTTACACGTTTTGAATTATTATATTACCCTTGAATAATATTCTGCAGCTTTAGTGTGAATACTACAATGTTTTAATCAAAATCGTCTAATATTGGAAAAGTTGAACCAAAATCTAATAGCATTTCATGAAGTGTTTCTAGACCCTTACTGATTTTAGCTAAAATCTACACTAGCAAAACTAATCCCTTGATACTAAGACGTATTATTTGAAAACCTAAGCTTTTGATATCCTATTCAGAACGAGATACAAGAGACCTATAGAAAAGAATTTTTGCATTGAACTATATGTTTAATTCTCTCCGACTATTAATAGTGATTATCGAAAATAATATCTTTTAACACGATTGGTCGACGAATTAGACATCCTCGATAATCATAATGGTTGAAAACATTAATGTTGGAAATAGCTAATTAACAGAATCATGTGCTGTCTTGCTGTTATTTTGGCCTATCAAATGTGAACGTGATCTACTGTACAGTTTTTGCCTCTTTCTTTCTTTCCCTATGTGTTTGCATAGCTGTTAAGACTTAAACACGTGATTTTCCTTTGGAATAATGATATAACTTCAATTGGAAGAATTCTATTGATCACATTCATTATAATTTTGCAGATCTTGGTACAATTTGGAAGTCTTAGGAGATGTATATCATAAGTAGGAATTTTTAATTTAAAGCTGGTGAATAAGATATTATTTGATGATTAAATGTGAATTTAAGAAAGATTTTCAAGGGTCGAGTCATGTTGTTGACTTAGATGATATGATGGTTTTATTGAGTGACAAATCTTGAAATGCCCAGTAAATTTGAGATTATTTAGTGACTGGTCGTGAATTTATACCAAAGTTATATTTGATTTTGTGTTGTTGACATTAGATGATGTGATATATATTCTCAAGAAATGAAGAGTCCTGATAATTGATGCTAGATTTAAGAAGTTACAGATTTGAATTATGTTTTTAACCTTTAGATGATTATATTCCCACTAAGTGAGGAGCCTTCATATGCTCGTAACGGTTGATATTCTTTGGTGATCGATTGTGAATTTAAAAAGTTTGTTGTGCGTGTGACTTGTAGATACCCTTTTCATATTATTATTCTTAATAACTTTTTAACTTTATAATTATAAGTACGATGAAAGTAATTTTAAATACAAGAAAATGCATTTAAAATACTTTTTGATGCCCTCTTTCCCATGCAGGTAAGAGATGAATAAGCTTTTAAATTTCACTTGCAATAGTTCAATTAATATTTTATTTATTTTTATTTAATCATGTTGTAGATTAACAATAATTGTATAAAATATATATATTTTTCTAAATAATTAGCATTTGAATGTGGACCATGAAATTCTAATAGAATAAAAAATGAACCATTAGTTATAATAGGACATCTAAAATACATGAATATCTATTTTTATTTCGTAGCTAGAATTTCATGACGATTGTGAGCATTATTATTCACTTGCCTAGTTTTGTCTTTCTTCACATGCTTGTACCGTACAAAATATGGAAATTTGTGGTCTAAAATCTAAATTGATTCCAACCAAAACAATGCGATGGGCAAATTCTTGTGGCCAGAAC
>JACFYI010001187.1:789380-821625 GCA_014898755.1 Handroanthus guayacan
ACCGATTTGCTTGTTGGATTGGAGCCCGTTTTGACCATAGATCCGTTTTTGGCTTATGTATATGTTTAGGCCTATTACACAACTGATTGTGCGGATTTGAATCGATAGAATTTAGAAATGGCCTATTTGGTATAGATAGGTTGAGTTGTAACTGTATTTTGAAATTGGGCTTGTAAGAACAATATTTCGATATTATAGCATGAATGATATTCTGTTTTAGTTACTGTATTGAATTTAAATTTCTTGTCCGACCCACGAGTGATGTCACGGATCGCGAGGCGGAATGCTGTCGCGATCGGGGGCGTTACAGGTTCCTGTAGCGATATGATGTTGATGGTGGAGGTGGTGGCACTGGCATTCGGCCAATACTTGTTGATATTATGTACTTATTGTAATATATTCATCAAATTAATCATTGTTTTTTTAGAATACCATCCGATTAAATTGGATATGTCGTTTGATCGAGTTTGTTGAATCTCGTAATTTGAATTTTGGTAAAAAGGAACTTTTAGATAATTTAATGCAAGCATTGATAGTGATGAAAGAAGCTCCCTATTTGGAAAAGAGATCTTTTAGAAATTAAAACTACGAAGTTTGGTACTTATTTTTTATATTTGAACAAACTTTTTTTTTAACTATATTAATTATAAAATGGTCATCAATAATATTCTTCAATATTCTTATTTTATTTCAGCACTTTTAGAACTTATATTTAAAATAAGATTTGGCATAATTGTATAGCCAATGACCACCATGATTGTTATAAATTTTTATTTAATGGTGATATAATAGCCAATGTAATTAATGATTTAGAATAATTTTATCACACACATTACATATATTCTAAATCATGATAGACATCACATGGGCCAAGTAGGAGAATATTAAAATTTTATGGCCCATATATTATATTTTAGAGTAAATTGTATTAAACCCCCCAACCTTTGGGGTCCAATGTACTTCACTTTCCAAACTTTTCAAATGTGTGATTAGCCCTCCAACGATTGAAAAACGTTCGTTTTGTCCCATTGTACAAACTCTATTAGAATATTCGGGGAATATTCCGTTAAATTATTGGGAGTTTTGTTGTAGAAAAATAGAATATTCTCGAAATATTTTAACGGAGTTCGTGAAAGGGGGTAAAACGTACGTTTTTCAATCGTTGGAGGGTTAATCGCACATTTGAAAAGCTTGAGGAGTGAAGTGCACTGAACCCCAAAGGTTGGAGGGTTTAATGCAATTTACTCTATATTTTATATGATATATCAATTATCAAATGTTAAAGTTTATTTGATAAGATAATATATTTAAATACTTTAAAATTGACTAATGAAATGTTATAACTTTATTGTATAATTATAACCTTATTAACAATTGTAACACTACGTAAACAAGTTCCTTGATAGAAGGTAACTAGCAGTAACTTATATAAATTAAAAAGTTTGGTCCTCTTGTCATCCCACATGCACATAACTTGTCACGTTCCAGGTCTAGGGGCCCAGGATGCAAGAGTTACTTGAAAATCTACCGTGTGCAATCTGAAATTGAGTTTTAAACAACTTTCTCAAAAGGGATATCCAATGGTTGCACATCGACTTTTTGGCATAGCTTATATAGTGATGATGTTTCTCTTTATTTTTCCATGTGGGATACTACAATCACCCTTCCTTCAAAATGCGACATCCTCGTCGTAATTTACTAGAACCTAGGATCACTCCCCAGATGTTAGAACTCTAGAAATGGCTCCTACGAACTTAAGAGGTGGCGCCTACGCATGTAGCACTTTGCCCCGCAGGCTCAAGAGATTACTTTCATATACATAGCACTTTGTCCTGCATAGCACTTAGCTCCATTCAGCTGGTGGTCTGCTCTGATACCATTTGTCATGCCCCTGGCCTAGAGGTTCAGAGCGCGAGATTTGCTTGAGAATCTATCGTGCACAACCTAAAATTGAGCTATGAACAACTTGCTCAAAAGGAATATCCAATGGTTGAACATAAATTTTTTTGTTATTTCTTATATAATGGTAGCTCTTTCCTTTACATAATATTGTAAAATCCCACATGGAAAAATAAAGAGAAATATCACCACTATATAAGCTATGCCAAAGAACTTATGTGCAACTATTGGATATCCCTTTTGAGCAAGTTGTTCAAAACTCAATTTCAGATTGCATATGGTAGATTTTCAGGCAAATCTCGCGTCATGGACCCCTGGACCTGGGGGCATGACAAATGGTATCAGAGCTAACCACCAGTCGAAGGCAGCTAAGTGCTATGTGGGGCAAAGCGCTACGCATATGGGAGCCACCTCTTGAACTTGCAGGGCAAAGTGCTACATGCACGGAAGCCACCTATTAAGTCCGTAGGAGCCACATTTAGAGTCCAAACGTTTCATGAATGGTCCTAAGCTCTGTTATATCGCGATGAGGATATCGCGTTCTGAAGGTGGGGTAATTGTGAAATCCCACATTGGAAATTAAAGGAAAGAGCTATCATTATATAAGGAATGGCAAAAACATCTATACTCAATCATTGGATATCCCTTTTGAAGAAGTTGTTCATAGTTCAATTTCAGGTTATATACGGTAGATTTTCAGACAAATCTCGCGTCTCAGGCCCCTAAGCCTAGGGCGTGACACAACTATTTCCGCATAATTGTTTTCAATTAATTAACTCAAAGATTGTTGATATTAAAGCTATGAATAAAGGTATGTATCTATTTTCTTATAATTATTTTGATTATCGTTAAGTTAAAAGATTTGAGAATTATGTATGTAATTATTTTTTTAGCAGTACATAAATAATTTGCAAAATATAAATCCTATATAGCCAAAGCTGGGAAATCCACCACGAAGCTACCAAAAAAAAAGAAAAAACACCCTTGGAGAATGAACGGAGATGAAGACCCTCGCGGGGGTAGATCCCAAAATCTTTCGTAGTGATTAATGGCATAATGTACTAGTCATCATTTTATTGGTTGAGATCACATTATCACAAAGATGTCTTCTCGAGATCGTATGCCTTAGAATTTATAAAATTCCAAACACTTCTAAAACTTATATTTTTAGTTAATAGATTATTTAAAATTTTCAAAACTGTTATAAAAAGAAAAATCATTTCGTATATAGAATGGTAGTTAGCCAATTTTTTTTGTTTTTTTTTTAATCTCTCATAACTACAAGTCTATAATCACTTGTTAGGATTCTCTATTCTAAAATGGTATTTCATTTCTTATTTTTTATCTGAAATACATGCGAAATGTATTAAATTTTTCCTTACATAAGGTTGTAAGTGTCATACAGTTGGCAAACATTCGTTTAATAGAATATGAGATGGAACATAAATTGTAATAAAGAATCCTAAATGCTATAACAACTCCACTATTTTACAACACTATTTCACTATTTTTTATTGCAACTACTTCTACATGATCATTTTTTCATTAACATATTTAATAATTATAATCTTTTTTTCATTTCGTGTCTTAATATTTCCTTTATTAGTATCAAGGATAGCAGCACGTAAAGCTGTTTCTTAAGCTGTCTTTGCCAATAAAATCGTGATTCAAATAAAATCGTGTTTTCTACCACAAACTCTTCAGTTAATTAAATAAACTTAACTCCGTTAGTTAGGTTGGTAGTTTTGCAGTTTAGTAAGTTAATTCTCATTAATCTTGACAGACGTCTCTTGGTAGTTAAGTTCCCATGCTCTATATATTTGGCTATTGCTTGTAGTTGAACATACACAGAAATTTGCAGAATAGAATCAAGAATTATTTTGTCATTTATCTCTCTTTTTCTTCTACTTGTTCTGTGGAGAACTTACATGGTATCAGAGCCCATCTCCTCTCCGTTGTGCCTCAAGTTTTTCAAGATCTTCGGCATGGATCCCTCCACTGCTTTGTTCTCTGTCACTGAAGATAGTTCCAGCCTATTCTTCTTGCACCAATTTGATGCTCCTGGTCTCTGGCTTGTGTCCGTACCTCTCACTGGGGACAACTACCCGTCATGGAGCCGGGCCATGTTAATCGCTCTCACTGTCAAGAATAAAACTGGGTTTATTGACGGCTCTATCCCCAAACCTTTTGCTAAAGACGTTCGATTAAATGTCTAGCACAGGTGTAACAATATTGTGTTGTCCTGGATTTTGAATTTAGTTTCCCAAGAAATATCTAGTAGTACCTCTATATGGATTGTGCGACTAATGTTTGGAGAGATTTGAAGGAGAGCTTCCAGCAGCGGAATGGCCCGCGCATCTTCCAACTTCACAAGGAATTGCTGACTAATCTCCAGCACACCTCCAATATTTCCGCCTATTTCACGAAACTTAAATCTTTGTGGGAGGAATTATCTACTTTCCGCTCTTCTTGTACATGTGGAAATTGCACTTGTAGGGGTCTTGCCTCCTTTTATCACATGGAATACATTATGATGTTTCTTATGGGTCTCAATGACTCTTACTCTGCTGTCCATGGTCAGATTCTGTTAATGGACCCTCTACTTCCCATAAGTAAAGTGTTTTCCCCTGTTTCTCAAGAGGAAAAACAACGTCAACTTGGGGTTAACAATGTTGGCGACTCTGGCATGGTATTTGCCTCCAAAACTACTACTGGAGGAATTCTTGACAATCGTGTCGTCCGTCTTCTCAACCCAAAGGTCCGGCCAAGAACCGTCCCTTTTGCACACACTATAACATAGCAGGACACACTATTGAGAGGTGTTATAAACTTCATGGTTATCCCCCTGGTCACAAACATCCGAAATCTGCTTCACAACCCACTGTCAACTTGGTTCAAGATAAAGCTTGTTCAGCTGTCTCTTCTCTAGATCAGTTCTTTAAGTCTTTAAATGCCCATCAGTGCTCTCAACTCTACAACTTGCTTTCTTCTCATGTTACCTCATCCAAGAATGTTGACTCCTGTTCTGCCCCTATTAATGAGACATCTCCATCAGGTATTTGTCTCTCAACCTTCCATTGTATGGCTTTCTCTAACAATAATGTGTGAATTCTTGACTTTGGTGCTTCGAGTCATATTTGCACCAACATCAAACTTTTTTCCACCGTTTATTTGGTCCCTCACACTACCCTCACTCTTCCAAATCACACTGTTATATCTGTCTCTCAGGCTAGTGATATCTCCTCTCCTACTTTTAAATTACATAATGTTTTATTTGTTCCTACTTTTCACTACAATATTATATCTATCAGTTCACTCTTGTCGTCTCACTCAAGTTCTCATATTGTTCTTGTTTGATTCAGGATTTGCAGACACTGCAAATGATTGGCAAGGCTAAACTTGTTGATGGCCTCTATGTTTTTTAACCTGATAAATTTTCTGTTATTCATTGTGTTAATTTTGTTTCTGTTGTACTTTGGCATAAACGCCTCGGTCATTTGTCTAATAAATGTTTACATTTACTCAAAGATCACTTGAATTGTACTCTCCAAGATATTAATAAAATTCCACCTTGTTCTATATGTCCTTTTGCTAAATTTAAGTGTCTTCCTTTTGCCTCTAGCAATTCAAGATCCTCACAACCATTTAATCTTGTACATATTGATACGTGGGGGCCTTTCTCTATGATGTTCCATTCTGCCTATCGGTTCTTTCTTACAATTGTTGATGACTTCACTAGATTTACATGGGTCTACTTACTGCGTTCCAAGTCTGATGTTGTCACTATTATTCCTAGATTTTTTATGTTCGTTAAAACTCAATTTAATTGCACCATTAAGATGATATTGTCTGATAATGCTCCTGAGTTTACATTAACAAACTTTTTTCAAGAACATGGCATTTTACATCAAACATCATGTATTGAGCGACCACAGCAAAATGCCATCATTGAACGGAGGCATCAACACATTTTAAAAGTTACTCGTGCGCTTTATTTTCAGTCACACGTGCTTTTCAAATACTAGAGCGAATGTATTCTCACTACTGTTTATCTCATCAACCGCACCCCCTCACCTATTATTCACAATAAATGTCCTTGTGAACTTTTGTTTCATACACTGCCATCTTATGACCAGTTTAAAGTTTTTGGGTGCCTCGCTTTTGCTGCTACTTCAGTCTGGTCGAAAGAAGTTTGATCCTCATGCTCGAATGTGTGTTTTTATTGGTTATCCTAGTGGCACCAAGGGCTACAAACTTCTTGATCTTAATTCGCATAAGATTTTTGTGTCACGTGATGTTAAATTTCATGAACATGTATTCCCTTTTCGTACTTCGTCTTTCATTGATGATGTTTGTCCTGACTTCGTGCTTCATTCTGTGGCAGGTGACTTTGAGTTTTCTGTTCTATCTCCCTCTGCTGAAACATCATCTACTGTTGTTCCTCCACATCGCTCCTCTCGTGTATCCAAACCACCTAGTTATCTACGTGATTATCATTGCCATTTACTCAACCGCAATCCATCTATTGTCACTAACATTCTTTATCCTATTTCTGACTTTTTGTCCTATGATAATCTGCATCCTCAATATGAGCACTATCTCCTTAACATCTCGTCCCATTCTGATCTGTTCTTTTACCATGAAGCTGTCAAATTTCCCCATTCGAGACTTGCTATGCAAGACGAATTGAATGCTTTGGAAGCCAACAATACCTAGACTGTTGAACCACTTCCCCATGGACAAAGTGCCATAGGGTGCAAGTGGTTGTTTCGTACAAGTTTAACTCCGATGGGTTTGTCACTCATTATAAAGCTCGTCTTGTTGCTAAGGGCTATAGTCAAAAGGAAGGGAATGACTATACTGAAACCTTTGCCCCGGTTGTCAAGCTTGCCACTATTAAAGTTTTTCTTTCCTTCGCTGCCATAAATAATTGGATTCTGTGGCAACTCAATATCAATAATGCCTTTTTGTATGGCGATCTTAATGAGACAGTTTATATGCAACTTCCTTTAGGTTATCTAAGTAAGGGGGGAGAGGTCTCAATACCTTCTGTTGGTGTGTAAGCTTCAGAAGTCTCTCTATGGTTTAAAACAAGCCCCCCAGCAATGGTTTCCGAAGTTTTCTCAGGCTCTTAAAGGCATGGGTTTCACTCAATCCAAATGTGATTATTCACTTTTTACTCAAGCCAGTGGTAGTTCATTTGTTATCTTATCGGTGTATGTTGATGATATCATCCTTGCAGGGCCTTCTCATAGCGCCATAGAAGCTGTCAAAGCTAAGCTGCTGACTTATTTCAAGCTAAAGGATCTGGGCAGTCTCAAATATTTTCTTAGCTTAGAAATTGCAAGATTCCAAACTGGCATTGTTCTCTCCCAACGCTAGTATACTTTAAAACTTCTTGAAGATACTGGCTTTCTTGCTAGCAAGCCACTTCAGACACCCATTGATCCTGGTCTTCGGCTTAGTGCTTCTGGAACTGATACCCTTGAAGATCCTGCTCCGTATAGACGTTTGGTTGGAAAATTAATTTACCTAACTATCACTAGACCTGACATCACTTTCACTGTTCAGCAGCTGAGCCAATTTTTGGCTAAACCCGACAGATCACACTTGGATGCAGCTTATCATCTTCTCTGTTACTTGAAAGGAAGTATTGGTCAAGGTGTTTTCTTTTTAACTAAATCCTCTCTTCATTTAAAATCTTTCTGTGATGCAGATTGGGGTACCTGTCCTGATTCACAAAGGTCCATATCTGGCTTTTGCATATTCATGGGCAACTCCCTTATATCCTGGAAGTCAAAGAAACAAACAACCGTTGCACAGACCTCAACTGAAGCTGAGTACTGCTCGCTTGTAGCGTTAACCAGTGAGCTCGTTTGGCTTCACCAACTTTTGAACAATTTTCAAATTTCGTTAACTGGTCTAATGGTCATCTACTGTGACAATCAATCAGCCATATATATTGCCTTGAATCGCTCATTTCATGAGCGTACTAAACACATTGAAATTGACTTGCACTTTGTTCGTGAGAAAGTTGTTTCGGGGGAAATCAAACTTCTTCCAGTCAAGTCTTGTGATCAACTTGCAGATTTTTTAACAAAGGACCTTCGTCCAACAAGGTTGAAAGATCTACTGTGCAACGTGTCCGTAAGAAACCTCGTACGTCCACCTTGAGGGGGGTATCAAGGATAGCAGCACGTAAAGCTGTCTCTGCCAATAAAATCGTGTTTCAAATGAAATCGTGTTTTCTACCACAAACTCTTCAATTAATTAAATAAACTTAACTTTGTTAGTTAGGTTGGCAGTTTTACAGTTTAGTAAGTTAATTTCCATTAATCTTGACGGACGTCTCTTGGTAGTTAAGTTCCTGTGCTCTATATATTTGGCTATTGCTTGTAGTTGAACATACACAAAAATTTGCAGAATAGAATCAAGAATTATTTTGTCATTCATCTCCATTTTTTCTTCTACTTGTTCTATGGAGAACTTACAATTAGAAAGAAATAATATAAATAAATATATATATATATATTTAATGATATTACTCAAATAATATTTTATATATGTGATAACTGCTTGCACAATACATGTAAATGATATTGCTAAAACAAAATGTTTCGCATTTATACGTTCTCGAAATACTTCAAGAATTTTTTTTTTCAGAAAAAAACGATCCAATCTTATGGAAGTTTACAAGATTACACCACAAAATTGTTGAGTTTTTGCAACTAAAAAATTAACTGCCTCAATGAAAGTTATAACCAATAATTCAAAATTAATAGTTGCGGTGGATGTGGTAACCAATGGTCCAAAAAGCCCATGTAAAAATATCACTTGTCGTTGCTACACTGGTTTTAAAAAAATAAAAAACAACTATAAGCCATAATAGATTTTTCGCCACTAACACAAAAATTACGGACCATTGCCGGGTAAAGCAGTGACAAATGACTTTCTACTACCGTTATTTTCTATGAACATCAGCTTTTAGCTATGATAATTGCTCAAATTTTATATATTGTCATTTCAAGAAATTCATCCAAATAAAAGTAATTAACGCAAGTGCTTAGTTATTGATCTCGTAATGGCAATTAAATATATGAATCCATGAAAGTGATTACATTCACTTGCAATTTTAAACTTATTGATTGAAAATATATCGAAGAAAGACATAAACATAATTTTATTTAACAACACAAGAAAAAACAAAGAAAAACTTTTGTTTCGCAGTAGGTAATATGTCTTACCTACATTACAAATACGAACTTATTCATTCTGAAAAAGCCAAAAGGAAAATATAACAAATTGCTAATAGCTAATTTTGAGCACTAAAATCTATTTTGGACTTCTAATAATTCGAGGTGATTTCTTGGAGACTGGCATCTCAATATATGCAATAGGACCGGGTCCTAGCGGTGATCGTGGTGGTCCAGGTGATGAGGATGGGGTTCGTCCGAGGGTAGTCCACGTCCCATGGATGTAATTTGTTATGACATCAAACCACTTGATCGAGTTTTGTTGTGTACGATAAAATAACTGTGTAATTTGGACTGTTATGGAAGAGGAAGTTACGGATAATTTAATGTGGTTATTAGCGGAAGTGAAAGAAGCTTTAGAGGCATCTGGAGATGAAGTTTTTCTGTTGATGATCGTTGTCAGAGAGTGATGATCGTCTGCGTGATCTGCATGTTAGAAAGAAGATTAATTCATAAAGTTAATTATTCATGAACTCCATGTTTGTGTGTCCTAGGTGCATTCATGAGAGCGGTTTAGATACAATGAAAATCTTGTCAAAATAGAGTGACAATTTTTCGTAAAGCATTGATTTCCATAATTGATCTGATGAAGGGTAAATTACATTTTTGGTCCCTCAAGTTAGGCTTAGCTGAATTTAAATTTCAAACTTATCCATTTTCCCACACTGCATCCCATAAGTGCTTCTCTTTTTTTTTTTTATTTTATTTTATATCAATTTGGGGACATAAGAGGGCTACTGTCCACTGTTTAATGGAAAAACCCACATGAAAAGCAAAGTGGCCTAGGCCTGTAAATGGGTAAGGTATTACCTTACCCATACCCATACTCTAAAATACTCATATAATAAGACCCTATATTCTACCCTACCCAATGGGTATTGAGACCCATAGGATCTATCAATTGGGTCTACCCTATCATATTAATACCTACTGAGTCTACCCTATTTTACCCAAGACCCATTGGATCTATAAAAGTAAGTATGTTAATTCAGATATTCGGATATTAATGTTCTCATTATCCGGATGTGGATCGGATTAAAATTTTATCAAATGCTAAAAATAAATATTCGTATCCGCATTCGTCGAATATCGATCGGATATTCAAATATCCAATTTTCGTTTTAATAGTTAAAAAGCAGATATAATATCGAAATATTGGTATATCTATTATTCTCAATCTTCATCCTGTATTTAGATTTGTTATTTCATATATCTAATTTTATTATACTAATGTCCAAAAATTAAAGCTCATGAGTACATCATTTCAAATATTCTAGCAGAGTCTAAAATTTTAATATATAGCATATAATTTTTTAATTTTGTTTTTATGTATAATTTAATACCTATATATTATATTGTTTATATAAATAATTATATCGAAAGTTCTGTGAAAATGCGGATAATTTTTGGATGTGAATATTTTGAATGAGGATACTATTATATCCGTATTTGGAATTTTAGACAATGGATACGGAAACGAATATATCCGACTATTTTTTTATACAGATATTATTGGCCAGTTTCGAATACGGAAGCGGACGGTTGAACGAATATTCGGATATTTTTGACAGGTCTATATGAAAGTATCTTTGATCATTCATGTTTTTTCAAATATTCGTATTCTTAACTAAATTGCCTCACTGGCATGCTCTAATAAAGAAGTCATAACTTATTCTAGAGACCTTCTTTTTGGGAACCGATTTTTTTGTTTGAAACTAGACTCGTTGAGCTTTCCAACCATATATGGCACACCCTCTAAAGAATTTCTAATAAAATTATTTTTTTATTCGAAATTACCTCTTTTGCTGGAGTTATTACTGTTGATTTGCTTCTATATCATGAAATCTATTTATCCTTGTTTAAATTTATTACTTTTATGTGAAAAAAATGTAAAATAAGCATGTTTTCATTTAATATGAAAATATTTAAATCAAGTAAATATATAATTAATTAATGCAAATTTGCAACAAAAAATATTCAAATAAAGCAAACACATAACTAAAAAAATTTAGTATATTTATCGCACAAAAATTAAAATATATATTCTTATATTTATATGCATTAAGTTTACGTATACATTCATTAATATACATTTCTTCTTGATTGCAATAATTTTGGATTAATTAATAATTAATAAAAATGTTATGATATATGAGTAATCTTTGAGTATGGGTATAGATTTTACCCATACCCATGGGTAAGTTATGGGTATAGACCCTACCCATACCCATACCCATTAGAATATTTTCAATTGGTAAGGGTAGGGTATGGGTATGACAAGAAATGAACGGATTCGGGTATGGGTCTCTACCCTTTTCTTTGGGTATGGACCCATTGACAGGCCTAAAGTGGCCATTAACTTGGCAAAGAACCCACCGAGGGTAAATTGCATTCCTGGTCTCGTAATTTCATGTAATTGGATTTGGTCCCTTGAGTGTTCCTTATCTTGGCTTCTTAAGTATTAGACGCTAGCCTTGGTGTCTCTTCAAATCGCAAAAAAGTGGGGTGGGGGGGCCAAAAAGAAGTACATATGGGATGCAATGTCAAAAAAGGAAGAAGTTTGGGATTAAAATCTAATCAGACCTAGCAAGTGAAACCAAAAAAATAATTCACTCCCCCAATCTTATACTAATAGACGAGGAATTACTAAACTTATATATCATGAAATGAAATATAAAATATAAAATATAAAATATCTACTGAAATAGAAAATTTTGAATTGCTACCTATCAATACGTACCTGGCAAATTTCTAGCACCAACACCATCAATAGCCAAAAGTACTATGAGAACAATGAGTATAAGTTATATAGACAGTGATAAGAAACTGTATTAGGTTGGTACAGTTTGTTAATATTCATATTAGGTACAGAATTATGTGGTGTGAAACCTTAAAATAATTCAATTTATTATGTGGTGTGAAACCTTAAAATAATCTTAGCCTCAACCGCATGCATAATTGCTATTCACTTTAAGTACTTTTACAATTGGAGAAATATAAGTCTTTATATATCTATGTGTGTATATATGATTCTAGTTTGGCTCAATTTTATATAAATTCCTCGTACTCATTACTATGACTGAAAAATTCACATGAGATGCCACGACCAAGTCAAGCAAAAAGATATTAACGATTCAAATCTTACTATGACCCATTTATAAAATATTTTTCACGTAGTAAAATTAAATAAAGATACTATATTACATGTAAAAAGGCGTGTTAAATAATTAAGATATGTATCTAATTAACAGGAAATAATAGTTGAAAATTCAACCATTGTAGGTTTCTTCTCATTTGAAAATTAGTTTAGTAGAGCGACGTTGACCACAGGACTAGCCCTACGTTGACTTGATTTAAAGACAAAAAACATAAAACTTAGAATAATGGATACACTTTTTTTCTTTCCTTTTCTTTCTTTCTTTCTTTCCTTCCTTTTTTTTTCCCTGGCAACTCTTCAAAATATCGTATAAGATGCATGATATCATATTAAAATGTTGTAGACATTTAAGTTTTTAAGAATATGAGCGTACAAGCTTTAAATTAAAGTGTTAAATTCTTACATATCTTTTACTAGAAAGAGTACTGATGATATCCTAATTACTTATTTCTATGATTTGGGCAATTTTTAAGTTTTTTAACTATATTAATAAAAAAAAATTTGTTTACTAACATTCTCCAACTTCGAGAATATCTTATTTTATCCAAGTATATCAAAATGTTATTTTTAAAATTTTAACATTTTTATAAGACATAAGGAATTCATTAATTTAAATAAATTTAATGTCCAAACAACTTCTTAATAACATGCACACTGGGCTCTTTTCGAGTCAAATAACATGCACTACAAAAAGTTTGAGCAGTTAATAAGATCGCAAGTTCATGTTAATAAGAAACAATGATGGTGAAAAGTTATTTGCTACTATTTTACCAAGATGATGATGCGTATTTTCAGTGAAAATTGAGGAAGATTCAACATGACATATTATCTTGGTGGATGTTTTCACTTGATTATAAGTCACGACAAATAATGTTTTCACATCGATCTTTTGAATTATTGGTTATCATTTTTATCAAAGCTATTAATTTTAAATTATATCTTACTATAGCTTTTCATCATTCAAATCTTATTATCAGCCATTCATTAAAATTTTCCACGCAATAAACTTAAAAAAAGAAAGGTTTAGTCGTTGAAAATTCAACAATATATAATTTAATCGTAGGCAATTTCCTCTCATTTGAAAATTATTGTAAACAGAATTATGTTGACCGCAGGAGTAGTCCTGCGTTGACTTGATACTCAGACATTGTATTAAATATTGAAAAATGTACATTAAAGGTTACAAATTTATAGAAATTCCAGTGAAATTTCACTACAAATAAATGTTGGTTTCCTCTGAAAAAAACATTGTTATGAAATTAATTTCATAGCTAGACCTATAGATTGGCTATAAACAATCTGTAGCAAATGTTAATTTTTATGAGTAGTTATGTTCAATTTCGAAGCTAAGGTTAGCTACAAGAGTAGCGGCCACGAATTCTGCTATGATTAATTTATAGTCGAGATCACAGTAGATACTCTTGAAGCTAACTTTATCTACAAAATTGATCGTAACTAATAGTAAAACTTAGAGTAAATGTCACTAAACCACCTGAACTATGCTCGTTTTTGCACTTTGCAACCTAATCAAAAAAACGTTTCACTTTGCCACCTTAACTTTGCGAAATTTTTCACTTTGCAACCTCAGTACGTTTTCCGGTGGATATACGCCATCGGTAGGTTGCGTTGTGCAAATTTCGCGAAGTTCAGGTGGCAAAGTGAAACGTTTTCTATCTTCATATTAAGACACGTGTTCAGTGTTGGAATATTCCCCGGAAAATGTACTGAGGTTGCAAAGTGAAATTTTCGCAAAGTTGAGGTGGCAAAGTGAAACGTTTTTTTGATTAGGTTGCAAAGTGCAAAAATGAGCATAGTTCAGGTGGCTTAGTGACATTTACTCTAAAACTTAACATCAACTACGGATAGTACATAGCTAATTTGTAGGCCTAGTTACAAAATTAATTTTCTAACAATTTTTTCGTAACGGACGCCTAGTTTATTTTGAAATTGCTGTGGAAATAGTATATTTTAAAAAAAATATCACTATTTTAATTTATATATTTATGTAGTTCGATTAATATTTTTCCAGTTTTACTTAATCATTATACGTTACTTTCAGTCAACTTTCACCAAACCTAACCATTTAATTTTGAAAGCTAAGGATGTACTTTAAAATTAATCAAGATATGATCCATATAATATTCATTTAATTAATATATGCAGTGGGTTGTCCTATATATTTAATTAAGTGGCCTTCTCACTTAAATAACTTACATTTCTTAAATTACTATATAAACCGACAAATTAAACAACATAAATGTACACTTAATTCTAAGATCCGTGTAACGCCCTGGGATCCCCTGCGAACGAACGGACATACAAGCACTGAATTCTGGAACGCTACTCGCGGACGAACTAACTAAAAACTTAAAAAACAGAAAATCCAACAACTCATTCATAACTTAAAACCCAACAGCAGAAACTAATTAAAACATAAACATAAAAATTGCATTAGATCAAAACTAAATATATCGAAAATTCAATGTCATTACAGCCCAATTGCTCAATCAACTAATGTAATATTGTTCAAAAGACAACTATCCGTACCACAGTGCACGGTTCATTTTACAAAATAGAAACTAGATATACAAATTCCAAAAGATAGAATGTCCCGATACATCAGGACTTACTTACTTCGACGAGGTACCTATAAAATTTTAAAATATGAAATCATGAGTCTACTGACCCAGCGAGGTTTGTGGCATAAGATGGGAATGATAGCAACGGAAATAAGATCAAGTTGAAGTGACAAATGAAATCATGCCATGAATGTGTTAGGCAACGAAGAGAGATGAACAAGCATTATAACAGAATAGAAGTTTCAAAATTTCCAACGCATTCACGTTATCAAACATATAAGGCAGAAACGAACATTTGGTAGGTCTATCACCCTTATAATTTCAACAAAACATAAACCTTATCCCTCCAATTTGCATAATCGGGTGGCCACTCGAGTTGCACACATATCAAACTTTAAAACACGGTCGATCGCATGTTTCGGAATAACTGTTTGGAATTCTAGACTCCAGAATTCCTCTGGGCTATCCTCCAAACAGGAATTTCAGGAGTTCGAATTGACAATCCGATATTGCCCAACTCAAATCACCTAAGAATTACCTAGGGCCCAACTTATCGTGCATATAGGTTTAGAGCAAACGAACGAACGTACACGAACTTATAGAGTTCAATTCAAGTATGTATAATCATATCAAATGTAAAGAACAAAGAATTGATTATCAAATAGGTTTAATGATTGGATTGAAAATTGGACCACGGACTACGAAAAATCGTTTTGAAACATTAAAAAAGTTCAAAGACGTGAAATACGAGATCTGAGTTCGATAAATAAGGTCAAAACATTACGATTTCGCTATTGGAATGGACATTTGAGTGCGCAATTGGGCGCTTGAGCGCCGACACAGTGGAAATCGCCTCGGGTTTGGGCGCTTAGGAGCTCAAACACGAATTAGCTACTAGAATACGAGTGTTGGGGTGCTCATTGGGCGCTTAAGCGCCCGTCAGTGGCCGAAGCCACTTACCCACGGGTGCTGGGGCGCCTGGGTGGCCAAATTTTTTTTTTTTTGTTTAAAACTTCAAAATTTTTCTAACGTTTTTTGTAAAAGAAGTTCTATCAAAATCTTAGCCTAAACAATTTTAAAAATTAAGGAAAGTGACAAAAATCTATTTTTTCTCAAGTTTCATTTTCTCTTCAGTTTTTTTTTTCTGAAATTTAATTACATTTCCAATAGATAATCTGAGATATTTTATTTAAACTTTTCATCATAAAATTTTAGATTCTCAAATTTTTAAGAGTTCATATGGTTTTAAGTTTTATAAACTGATTTTTACGTCTTTACGATCTATTCCAATGTCCATGACTCCAAATCTCTTTCCAAGCAACGGTATGTTTAAGAAAAGGTTCATAATCTTTTTAGTTCTCATATCAAAGGAAAGCAAGCTCATGATCATGATTCAACAAACAATAACAATATAAATAAACTCGTTTCATAGAAAAACATAAATACGGCCAAGAAAGTGAATAAACAAACAATCGAGCAACTTAAGGAAAAGAGAAGAAGCCACAATACTCACTTTTGTCCTAAGTTTCGATTTTTTATGATTAGAGATCCAAGATATCAAGTAGAAGAACCTATAACACAAACATTCCATTTAGTGATTTGATCATCAACTTAGTCTAACTAAACAAATGGTTCAAGAGCTCACAAGAGCTTAATCTTGCTTACCAACACTTACTAAGGAAGTGTATCACCCTTTTTCCCCATCTCCTCTTATTGATTTCTTAAGAAAATATTTGTAAGTGTATATATATATATATATATATGGTTAAATCTGCCGAGAGAAAGAGGTGGGGAGGAAGGGATGTTGCTGCTATTTTTTTACTGCTGAAAATGTGAGGAAAATGGTGGTCTTTTCTCCCAATCCATTCCCTTTTATAATTGAATTAGTATGAATCACTTGGCTTATAAAATTTGTTAATAAAAAATATGTTAGGATCCCTCAAATCCTGGGATTTTTTGGTTGCCAAGATATCAGATCTGATTTTTATCCTTTTGTTTTTTTGAAAAATTATACAAAATGTTTGGGCTGAAAATTGGGCTTAATTGGGCCACTAACTGGGCCCATTTTGGGCTAAAACAGCGCATAGATGAAACTTCGTAAGTTAGAAAATTTTTTTGAATGTAAAGAAATTATTTTTGACATTGAAATGATTTTTGCGAGTTCAAAACCAATTTATTATTTGAAAAACAGTGAGCTAAATTATTAATCAAGGGAATTTTTGGCGGTGTTACACTCTCCTCCCCTTAAGAGAATATGGTCCCCAGATTCATATCTTATTCGAATATGTGAGGATACTTGTCCCTGATTTCATCCTTACGTTCCCAAGTATTTTCTTCTATTTTTCTGATTTTTTCAAAGAATCTTAATCTGAGGTATATTATGATTCCTAAGCTCACGAACTTGAAAATTTAGGATGCGAACGGGTTACTACTCTACATGTGTAAAGTCACTTTGAAGGGGAACATAAAAGTACTTGATAATATGAGAGGGATCAGGGTAACATCTTCGCAACTGGGAGACATGGAATATATTATGAATTCTAGTAAGATTTGATAGAAGGTCTAAGCGATATGTCATAGGGCCTATTAGCTCGATAATTTTGAAGGGTCTCGTAAATCTTGGTTTTAGTTTTTCGCTTTTACCCATCTTTTGGATTCCCTTCTACGGAGTGACTTTCAGAAATACTTTATCTCCAACGTTGAATTCTAAGTTCTTTCTCCGCTTATCAGCATAGCTCTTTTGGCGGTCCTGAGCAATTTTCATTTTTTTTTTCCTTGATGATTTAGATCTTGTCTATCTCTTCTTGTATTGTCTTAGCTCGTAGAGCTTCGTTTCCTTTACTTGATCTATTCCTAACTTCATCTAGATCCCAGTTAATAGGTGATCTGTATTTTCTGCCATATAATGCTTCGTACGGTGCCATTTGGATGGAAGCTTGATAGTTATTATTGTAAACTTAGCTTGATGTATTGCAGATAGCACTCTTTCTCTCATTACTGCAGGAACACACGCCCGATTTCCAAACCGCAATAATCCTTTTGTATCAATCCTAAAATCGGGTTTCATCTTATCTTTAAGCTTCTGAACCCAAGCATCTTCTCCTTAGGCTTTCAAGATTTCTCTAAGTAGTTCCGGGTAGATGCTCATATTCACTATCTTTCCTTTCCGACCTAGAGCATCTGCAACTACATTGGCTTTTCCTGGATGGTAAGTAATTGAAAAATCGTAATCCTCTAGGAATTCCATCCAACGCCGTTGTCTGAGATTTAAATTTTTCTAACTGAAAATATATCTCAGGCTCTTGTGATCAGAAAATACTTCAATCCTAGCCCTATACAAGTAGTGTTTAGCTAAGGCAAAGACAACTGCTGCCAATTCTAAATCATGAGTAGGGTAGTTCAACTCATGATTTTTCAAATTTTCTTGATGCATAAGCAATTACTTTGCCTTTCTGCATTAGTACACATCTCAATCCTTCTTTCGAGGTATCAGTGTAAACAATAAATTCTTTTGACCCGTCTGGTAATGTGACTACTGGAGCTGTTGTCAATCTTTTCTTAACTCCAAGAAACTCTCCTCACACTTCCGATCCCATTCAAAACGTCGATCTTTTTGGGTCAGTCTCGTAAGTGGTCTAGCCAACTTAGAGAAGTTCTGGATAAATTTTCTGTAATATCCAGCTAAACCCAGAAAACTCCTTACTTCTGTGACGATCTCAGGTCTTTTCCAGTTGTTAACCGTCTCATCCTTTTCTGGGTCTAGTTCCAATCCATTCCGAGATATTATATAACCTAGAAAAGTCACTCTTTTCAGTCAAAATTCACATTTGTTGAAATTGGGCTTAATTGGACCACTAATTGGGCCCATTTTGGGCTAAAACGAAGCATAGATGAAGCTTCGTAAGTTAGAAAACTTTTTGAATGTAAAGAAATTGTTTTTGACATTGAAACGATTTTTGTGAGTTCAAAACCGATTTATTATTTGAAAAACGGTGAGCTAAATTATTAATCAAGGGAATTTTCCGGGGTGTTACAATCCGAATCTACTTAGTTTTCGATGACTTAAATAAACAAATTAAAAAATTAAATAAACTTTAGTTTGGGCACTTAAAGCTTGGACCCTTCACCCTTCTCGTTTCATTGTTAGAATTTTAAGGAAAAAGAGTTTTTTTTTTTTTTTTTTTTTTTTTTTTTTTTTTTTTAATGTTTATAAGCATATAAAACAAGATCATAACGATCTTATAATTATCTCTTTCATAAATTTAAAAAAAAAAAAAAAAACAAGTAAAGTCGCTACAAGAAAATATACCCCCTTCACTATCGGAAAATTCGATACAAGTTAAGAATTCTATCATAAATTATTTTGTTATAAATTCATTAGTAAATGCTTTGTCACGGATTAATTCTATGATAGAATTGAAGTTTGTCATAAAACTTTTTGATAGAATTATCATCATAAACTACAAACTTGTTATCTATACTACATATAAAGTTTGAGGGTCAAAGATAATTATTTTGGTGGTATGTTTTCATATGTAATGTGTAAATGCCATTTAATATTAATTTACCTTAGTAATCGCCTACAACACAAAATCATTAACTCACTAATTTATCTATTTATATTAAATTTTGTTTATATTTATATTAAATATTTTTATCATATTCTAATTATTAAATACACACAAATGAAGTCTGCATTATATTTAATTTATATGGAATTTATGTTAATCATTTATGCAAACACATCTAATGTGTAACGAGCACTAATAGAAATTAATTACAAGTTCATCACAAGTGCCATTATTCTTACATATTTTACTCATTTTTTAAATATGTTATGGATTCATCATAAATTCGTCACAGATATAATCTATTTTTATCCATCAAAAAATTTACATAAGTAAAGTGGTGTTTTCTTGTAGTAAAGATTTTTAATTTATTTTAAAATTTTAACAAATTCCATTAACTAAAGTTTTCTTTACTAACATAACATAAGCCCCAGGCATGATCTCATCACTTTATCCAATTTAATTATTTTTAAAATAGTCTTATAATCCATAATTTCAAAGAATTTTATAGAATATAAATCTTTTCATAAGTAGTCAAAATAATTAGTAACTTCAAAACTCCTGTTAAATAGATATATGAACCAATGAGATCTTACACAGACCACTTATTCATAAACTTACTGCTTGAAAACACATAGGAGTACTGCATAAACCTAACCCTTATCAGAGACTTTTCTGAGCAGTAGGCACTAGGCAATATATCACCTAGAATATTGCAAACTAACTAATACAAACACAATCTAAAATATGATACAAGCTAGTAATTAATTTTAAGCATAAAATATTTTATTTTTTATTTAGATCTACTTTAATTTTGAGACGGGATAGGGTCCCCGCGACAACAGCATCGATGCTGGTAGAGGTCGTTCAACCAGTGGTGATGACCAGAATAGCGCTTCATGGCATTTTTCGATGACTTTTTTATCAGAATTTGGGTAACAACAAATTAAGATGATATGCAAGAAGTTTCATTTGATGTTAGGACCTTCTTCTGATTATAAAGTACGTAACATTAGCCTCTCACTAATCATTAGCGCACTCGAATATGAATCTTAAATCACCATTGGGTTAGGGCTTATGGACCTAGTGAAAATCCTTTGAGAGCTCAAATTAGTCCAAAGATATTGAAAAGGTAAGATATGCAGGAACAAAAAAAGGTTGGATTACTTTTGTAGTCCATAAAGTTTTAGTTTTACTTTAGTCCCTCAAATTCAATTACTGATCTTGTCATCCCTGAGGTTTTATTTTGATTTCAATTTAGCCACTCAATGCATTTTTCTGGTGGATTTTTGGCTCGAAGTTAAACATGTGCAATGCATGTGACTTTTTAAGGGTAAATATATCAATTTATTAGAGTTGAAGTTTAGTCCTAGGTGCATAATTTTGGTGGGAAAAAATATATTAAGCTGCAACTCTAACTCTAAGCCTCTAAATTGACATTTTTTTCCTTTAAAAAAATATCACATGCAGATCATATAACTACAACAAAAGTAGATTTAGCGTCGGGAATTTCACTTCGGCTGGAAAAAACCGCCATTAAAATCAACGGGGAAAGCATATCGCGGCGGCCAATAAAAATCACTGCGAAAATTGGAACTTCGCAGCGGTTTTGTTAAAGCAGCTAATTGCAAATCAGAATTTAAAAAAAAAAAAAAAAGAAAAGAGAAAACGGGAATGAAGTAGAAAACAGAGAATCCCCCCAAACTGAAAACATTGCCCTAGCCAAAAACTCAAAAACTCACACAGCCCGGCACAGCTCTACGCTGCCGTGAGGAGTGCCCCCTCCAGTGTCAAACCAACATTGTTTAGCCTTCGCTCTCATTTGTTCCCATGTTGGTCTCCAGCTACCATTCGTCCTTTGTGCTTAGCAGCCGTTTGTCCCTCCACTAAATGAACCGCCGCTAAATGAAAAAGTTAAAATCGATGGAAAAAATAGTGGCGATTGCACAGCTGCCGCTAAATGAAAAAGAACCTCCGCGAAAATTTTGGCGCGGATATTCCAACGGTTCATTAAAAACGGTATGAAATGCCTTCGCGATGGTGGTGTTAGCAGCGATTCGCAAACAGCCGCGCTTCAAACTGCTGCTAAATGCCAAAAGAAACCGCCGCAAATTCCTATTTCTGTGTAGTTAGTTTGAAGTTTTGCATCCATGATTTGTAGGACGGTCACGAGTGCTAGAATAGAGGTTACTGTTTTGATTTTGTTTAAATGTCACAAAACAATTGTAACCATTCTACACATTTTTTATTTAAAGTATTAAATTTTTTAGGAAAAAGAGAAAAAGATACAAAAATATGTAAAAATTTTCATCCTGTTTTGTTCTATTGTGCCATTATAGTTTGATAAATTGGATTGTCACACCATTTCAGATAATTTATCAATTCGGAACATCAGTTCACATAAAATCGTTTTGTACGAGGCCACTTGAATTATAAAGACAATTATCAATCTGTTCCAATTTTTTCACCACTCCGGCGAGCCATGTTCGCATCTCAATTAATCACTAAAAATGTGTTTCAATTCAATTCACATTCTCCAATCAAGCTCTAATGCCACTTGTCCTGCATGATATAAATTAACACGTCTAGAGCTCAGGACAGAATTTCTATTCCTCACATACATAACGTTATAATATATATTACACTATAAAACATAAGCTAACCACTGCACATGCATACCAGTTTTGCAAAATACTTAACGTAAGGCTGATCGGAATAGATTTTTCGATGATTTCTCAGTTGCCATGGCTGCCACTCCACCACCAGATATTGGCTGCCACTCCACCACCAGATACTGGACAGGTCGGTTGTGGTAGCTTGGGCACCGGTGGTGGCAAAGTTGCGCTCCTCCCATAATTTTGTAGGGTCCCAAATATGTTCTCTACTTGTCTTGAAGTGATGATCATTTGAAGAATTGGAGTATGTGGAGGCGCCGACTTAATTTTTAACATTTGGATAATTTTTTAATTTTAACTATATTAATTACAAAATTTTCATTATTAACATCTTATAGCTGCAAAAATATCTTATTTTATTCACAAATTTTTAGAATTTATTTTAAAACAAAAATTAACATGTTATAAGATGTGAGAAGTTTATATGATAAAATAAATTTAGTTAAACACCCACTTGATATTGTGGTAGGTCAGAGAAAACTTAAAAAGCCTACCTTTGGCTGAGCTCTTGTTGGACCATCATATATAACGTTGACTTACATAATTATAGGAGATTCCCACGGGCTACCCATCTGTTCATATAAAAACAAAGATAATTTTGTATTTAAAATGGCAATTTGACCATTAAAATTTAGATTTTACTTTCACCCTTCATAATTATAACCACTCTATTATTTTAACTAAAACAATTACTCTACCATCTTTCTCTGCAATTACTCCTACACTTTAATTTTTTTCATTAACATTTTTGAATATCCATATGTTTTTCATTTTCATATTTCCACAATCTATATATTTGAACTACTACAAAAAGTTTGAACAATTATCATGGATACACGTTGATATTAATAGAAAATAATAATGGTGGAAAGTCATTTGGGACGGCTTTACCTAGGCAATAATGTGTGGTTTTAGTGAGAGTTGTAAAAAATTCGCCATGGCATCACCTTAGAATGGGCCACGGCAAATGATATTTTTGCCTCAGCTTTTTCGATTATTGGTTATCACTTATGCCACAACTGTTAATTTTAGGTTATTGGGGGCTTCCATTATTGGTTGTCAAAATTCAATTATTTTGTTGGTAACGAAATAAAATATTTTTGAAAATATTACTCAAATAATATTTCATAAAAGCCTCAACTGCATGCATAATTGCTATTAAGAAGAAACCTAAAATTGTTGAATTTTCAACTATTATTTCCTGTTAATTAGATACATATCTTAATTATTTAACACGCCGTTTTACATGAAATAACTATATTATCTTTATTTAATTTTATTACGTGAAAAAGATTTTAATTATAAATGGGTTATAGTAAGATTTGAATCATTAATCTTTTTGCTTGACTTGGTCGTGGCATCTGATGTGAATTTTTTACCCATAGTAATGAGTACGAGGAATTTATATCAAATAGAGCCAAAATAGAATCATATATATATATATATATAAAAGGCTTTCATATCTCCAATTGTAAAAGGCTTATATATTTATTGGGGGCCCTCCTTTGAAAATTGTAGTAGAGAGAACGTTGACCACCGGACTAGTCCTCCGTTGACTTGATTTAAAGACAAAAGACATAAAACTTTAGGATAATAGATACCTCCTTTTATTTTTTTGGATAACTCTTCAAAATATCGTATAAGATGCATGAGATCATATTAAAATGTCGTAGACATATAATTAAGTTTACAAGAATATGAGCATATAAGCTTTAAAATAAAGTGTTAAAATCTTACAAATCTTTTACCGGAAAGAGTCATGATATCCTAATTACTTATTTCTAAGATTTGGACAATTTTTAATTTTTTTTAACTTTATGAATAAAGAAATTTTGTTTACTAACATTGTTTAACTCCAAGAACATCTTATTTTATCCAAGTATTTCAAAACATTATTTTTAATATTTTAACATTTTTATAAGACGTAAGGAGTTCATTTTAATTCAAATAAATTTGACCAAATAGCCTCTTAATAATATTGCGGTAGATCAATAAAGATTTAAAAAGTTAACCTAGAATGCTTATTGGGCCCTTGTTTGAGTCAAATAACATGCACTACAAAAAGTTTGAGCAGTTATTTGCTACGATTTTATCAAGAAGATGATACGTCTTTTCGGTAAGGATTGCAAAAAATTCAACATGACATATTATCGTGGTAGGTGTTTTTATTTGAATATTATAGGCCACGACAAATAATGTTTTCATATCGACCTTTTGAATTATTGGTTATCGTTTTCAAAGCTATTAATTTGAATTATGACTCTATGGTTTTTCATCACTATTATTAATTTTTTAGTTGTCAAGATTTAATTATTTTATAGTATAAGAACTGAACTCCAAAGACCATTAATGAAAGACCAATCCATATCTAATGTCGACCTAGTTATAGGAGATTATACCAATCAATTTATCCATTATAAATATTTAATTTGTAATTTGTTACACACTATCTTTATTGAATCAATAAAAGCAATTTTTTTTTTTTGGCATTTTCTTTTCATTTTGTTTCGACTTTATTTAACATGAACCTTTTGTATTCATTATCTCGCTCGAGAATTCACCACACGTATCAAAACCAAGTTAAGGAGAAAAAAAGATTCATTATTCAAATCTTATTATCACCCATTCATTAAAATCTTCCACAAAATATACTTAAAAAAAAAAAAAAAAATATGTTATGTAACACGATGTATCTAAATTTAACTAGAAATAGTCGTTGAAAATTCAACAATATATAATTTAATTGTAGGTAATTTCCTCTCATTTGAAAATTATTGTAGAAGGATAAAGTTGATGACAGGAGTGGTCCAACGTTGACTTGATAACCATACATGTTTGTATCAAATATTGAAAACTCTATGTTAAAGGTTACAAATTTATGGAAATTTCAGTGAAATTTCACTACAAAAAAATATGGGCTTTTCGGTCAATTTCAAAGCTAAAGTTAGCTACGAGAGTATCTGGAATGGATTCCGATATGGTTGATTTATAACTGAATCCGTAGCAAATACTTTTGTAGCTAACTTTAGTTATGAAATTCACTGTAACTAATAGTATAAATTAAGCTGCTACGGATATATAGTACATAACTAATTTTTAGCCCTAGCTAAAAAACTAATTTCCTAGCAATTTTTTGGTAACGGATGCTTAGTTTTTTTTTAGTGTTTTAGGTATACTCAGAATTTGAGTTTTGCTTTTCAAAAAATGAAAACTTAGAATGATAGACAGATATTTACATATATATAAAATAATAATGAACATATAATATATAAATATATATAGATATATATATATATATATAATATTGCAGTAGGTCAAAAAAGACTTAAAAAGCCTACCTCTGGTTGAGCTCTTGTTGGACCATCAGTTGTAATGGTGACGTAGTTTAGGAGATTCCCATCGGCCGTCGATGTGTTATATATAAACAAAAGTAATTTTGTATCTAAAATAATAATTCGGACACTAAATTTTAAATTTTATTTTCACTCTTTATAACAATATCTCCGTTATTTTAATTAATGCAATTACTGCTTTACCATCTTTCTCTGCAATTAATCCTATAATTAATTTTTTCATTAACGTTTGTTAATAACCATATTTTTTTCATTTTCGTATTTCCACAATTTATATATTTGAACTACTACAAAAAATTTGAGCAATTACTACGTTTTAAAGCTGATGTTAATAGAAAATAATGATGGTAGAAAATCATTTGATACGGCTTCACTTCAGCAATGATGCGTAATTTCCGTGAGGGTTGCGAAAATCTACCATGATATATAGCCATGGTGATTTTTTAACTTTAGTATAGGTCATAACAACTGATACTCTTGTCTCGAATTTTTCAATTATTGGTTACCGCTTCTCCCCAGAGTGTACTTAATTTTAGATTATTGACTATAACTTTCATCACAGCTATAATTTTTTAGTTGCCAAAATTTAATTATTTTGTAGTGAACGAAATAAAATATTTTTGAAAATATTACTCAAATAATACTTCATAAAAGCCTCCACCGCATGCATAATTGCTATTCCCCTATAAATATCAGCTTTGTATCGTTGTTATTATTATTATTAGCATTATTATTATTATTATTTATGCATTTCCTTATGATTCTATTTTGGCTCTATTTGATATAAATTCCTCGTACTTTTGAAGAAGGTCTAAAATTACTGGAGGAATGCATGCGTGTGCTTCTTCATCGTGATAGATTAGCTGTCAACAAACTTCAGGTATGGTTCATCTATCTAATACTCTTAACCGTTAGTTTATTTTACCAGTACTAATTTTCGGATATCTCCTTTAAGTTTCTGTGTCGGGCTGTTAGCTAGTGTTTCTTTGAATTTGAGAGGCTTAACAAGTGCCATTTGACATAAAAATTGTTTCTCATGATATATCACGTCTCAAAAGTTTATTTATTTATTTGTTTTTGGGGGGTTTGTGGGGTGGGGGTGGAGGAATCCCATCATAGTCTCAAGTGTTGTATCTCAACTTAATTCATACTCAGCTGGCTGCTTTGCGCGGTTACCTGCAGGAGCGCTACATCCATGTTTGTCATGATGATATGATAAATATGGGTATATATGCTGTAACGCTCCGGAACCCAGGAACGGTCGTCCCTAAGCCGACAACGTTACATGTGAGCAAGTGGACCTCTAGCAAACTAATAGAAGTACAAGGGAAATAACTAAACAACATACCAACGTATTTATACAACTCCAAATATTCTCCCTATCTATTACAAACTATAGCCTCAAGGTCACAAGCCCAAAGAAAACTAAACATAATATAATATACAAACTACTCAATCTAACACAATTCTATTGGCTACAAGCCATAAACAATACTATTCATATAAAATCATCATACTAAATCAAAGTAAAAGAGCATAAATTCGAACTAGCGAGTTCCAGATGCTTACTCACCTACACATGGTAATATATTTGAATAAGTCCACTAACTTAGTAAGAATCATAGCTATGGAATGGTGAAGAACAAGAGGATTCAACAAATTCATTATAGAGTACAAATGAAGATAATAAACGAATTAAAAGTATCAAACAATTGTGATAATTCAATAATCAAATAGAAACGAATAACTCATACAAGAATGCGAAACAAATCATATAATCGAATAATATAGGCAGAACTAGTGTTTGGTGGATTTGCCACCCTTATATCCCCAATTAAACACAAAGCCCTTATCCCTTCATAGGGTCCATCCCTCAAAGTGGCCACTCAAAAGGATAACCTAACTAACAATATGACACTGTGGACGTACCAAATATCATAAACTAGTCCTTAGAAAATTTACCTCAAAGTTTTTGCGAAACTATCTAAACGAGAGGAAGCCCTCTAAGGAATCAGCCGTCGGCCCGATGCAGCCCGACATCTTTTCTGAGACTTTCAAAGGACCCATCAAATAAACACACAATAGGCTACGAAGGTAATAACAATCGTTCGAAGTAGATAAGCAAAGTTTCAAACTAGATTTGGACGTTGTCAATTAAACCAACATACAAAAGGGTTTCGAGAGTAATGATAATTGTTCGAATTATAATTTTTAAACTTCAAACGAGGTTCAGATATTATCAATCGTTCGAATCGAATTTTGGACACATAAATTATATGTTTGAATTTGGGAGAGCTTAATAGAGTGAAATATGGCCTTAGAATAGCAAAAAGAGGTCAAAAAGTCAAAATTTGTGTTCTGTTTCAGGCGTGTCTATGTGCAAAAACGGACGCCAAAGCGAAAAAACGGTTCTGCGCCCAAAAACGGATGCTGTGCGCATAGTGAACAATAACCCGTGAACAGTAACCTTTATAAATATAAATATATATATAAACTCCTTATGATATCAGACCTCCAAATATAAAAAAATTAGACTTAGTTTATTCTACTCATCATCAAAATTTTTAATTTTCATGTTTTGAAAGAAATTTTGCAAAAATACTAATTTTTCTGTTCTTATATTTTTAAGATGTTTAGGCCTTCTTTTGTTCATAATTTTAACTCCATTAAACCTCCATCATACTCAAGAAAACAATAACATATAATAAGGTCAAAGATTCAACAAGAACAAATGTTCAAAGCAAGGGAAATTCCATATGATTCTATCAACATAATTCATTAATTTTCCTATGCAAATATTGGTTTCAAGCTCAAAATAACCATTCCATAATCTTGAAATTTTGTTTCACGTTTAGATAAATATTGCACTTTTTCTTGAAATTTTGTAAAATTTCTTAAAAATATAATTTCTTTAAAGATTTTTTCAGTGGCTTCTAATAAGATGAACGTAGCCTTCTAATATAGGTATAAATGGTTCTTTTTTTTTTTTTTTTTTTGTTTTTAGGGATACAATTAATACATCAAATTCTAAACATCAATATATCAAATCGATATATAACATTCGAAATCAATAACAAAGACGTAAATATCTAACCAAACTACTATATAGTAGAAAATCTTAAATATCTAACCAAACTACTATATAGTAGAAAATTTAAACAAACTACTATTCAGTAGAATAAAATGCTCCACACGCATCCGGGGAGAATCGAACTTATGACCTCATGGTCATGAGACCTAATTCTTTAAAATTCACAGTTTTTATACTAAAATCTCAAAAAATGATGTGTGCATAAAATTATTAGCGCTTAGGGCCTAATTCTCTACAGTATGTGTACATACTAAAAATCTTTATCTTGGAAAATATATATTTTTTTATTAATTATTTTAATATGTTTATTTGAGTTTATTTTAGAAATAGTATATTTTGAAAAAATATCCTATATGAATTTATGTACATCGATTAATATATTTCCAGTTTTACTTAATCATTATACGTTACTTTCAGTCAACTTTTACCAAACCTAACCATTTAATTTTGAAAGCGAAGGATGTGCTTTAAAATTAATCAACATATGATCCATATAATATTCGTTTAATTAATATATGTACTTTAGTAAAGTTGTTACAAGAAAATATATGCACTTTCAGGGGTATCTCATACGGGCAATATCGAATTGACTATCAGGACCCTCAGGAATCCCCTACTATTGGGTAGACTTGATGGACCCTGAAGGTAGGGTTTTGAAAGGCTACCTTAAAGCACGTGGATAGTCGACAGTGCTTTTACTGTACTGGCTCTTACGAGAGCATTGAAGGAATAAGGATGAATTTGTTTGAAGATATAAGGGTGATAGATCCACAAAACTGCTTGATTCAGCCTTGAATGATTTGAATGTGATAACTGTTTACTGATTATCGATTCGATTTGACTGCCATGATTGTACTGAACTGTTTTACTGAATCACATTCATGTCTCTCACTGTTCTGCTCATCGTTCATACTCTTCTATTCCTATTTTCTGCCATAAGTTTTACTGGGTCAGTGGACTCATAATTCCATATAATATCATGTAGGATCGGAATCATGTGGTTGACTGAAGCTCCAAGTTAGATTATGGTTATTCGTTTTCTGGAAGTTGTATTTAGAAGCATATACCTTGGTCTGTAACCGTTAGGCACTTGAACCAATGGAATAAATAGAATGATGGATGGTAATGTTAAGTTAGCATCGATATGTATTCTAGAATTTTAATAGCATGTAATGGTAATTTTCTGTTGGGATTTAGTGTGAATACATTTTGTTAGTTTCTGTTTGGTTTTGGAATGATCATCCGTCTGCAATTAGCACTTCGGATCTTGGAGCGAAATGCCTCGGGATCCGGGGCGTTACAAAAATGCTTAATTTATATGTTCTCCAAATACTTCAAGAACTTTCTTCTCAAAAAAAATAAAAAAAGGGATCCTATCTTATAGAAGCGTACAAGATTATTTAAATAAATTTAGCCAAATAAAATTAATTGACGGAAGTACTTAATTAGTTATCTGGTAATGGCAATTGAATATGTGACTCCATGAAAAGTAATAACATACTTCACTTACTTTTGCACATATTGATTTAAAATACATCGAAAAAAGACATAAATATAATTTTATTCAACAACAGCAGGAAAACAAAGGAAAACTTCTGTTTCGCAGTAGGCAAAATATCTTACCTACATTACAAATACGAACTTATTCATTCTGAAAAAGCCAAAAGGAAAATATAACAAGTTGCTAATAGCTAATTTTGAGCACTAAAATCTATTTTGGACTTCTAATAATTCGAGGTGATTTTCTGGAGACTGGCATCTCAATATATGCGATAGGAATGGGTCCTGGCGGTGGTCGTGGCGGCCCAGGTGACGGGGGTGGGGTTCGTCCTAGGGTAGGCAACGTCCCAGAGATGTAATTTGTTGTAACATTTAACCACTCGATCGAGTTTTGTTGTGTACGATAAAATAATCGTGTAATTTGAACTGTCAATGTGGTCATTGGTGGTAGTATAAGAGCTTTAGAAGCACCTGGAGATGAAGTTTTTTGGCTGATGATTGTTGTCGGAGAGTGATGATCGTCTGCATGTTAGAAAGAAGATTGATTCATAAAGTTAATTATTCATGAACTCCATGTTTGTGTCTCCTGGGTACATTCATGAGAGCAGTTTAGACAATGAAAATTTTGTCAGAATATAGTGATAATATTTTGTTATCACTAGGGTAGTAATATTTTATATTTGGAACTAAAACACTAGTTTCCATAATTGATTCGATGAAGGGTAAATTACATTTTTGAGCCTACAAGTTAGCTGGATCTAAATTTCAAACTTATCCATTTTCCCACACTACATCCCATAAGTGCTTTTTTCAATTTGAGGCCATAAGAGGGCATCCGTCCACTATTCAATGGAAAAACCCCTGTGAAGAGCAAAGTGGCCATTAACTTGGCAACCCATTGAGGGTAAATTGCATTCCTGGTCTCATAAGTTCGTGTAATGGGATTTTGGTCCCTTAAGTGTTTGTTATCTTGGACTTCTTACGTATTAGACGGTAGCCCTCGTGTCTCTTCAAATTGAAAAAAGAAAAAAAAAATAGTACTTATGGGATGCAAAGTCAAAAAATGAATAAGTTTGGAATTAAAATATAATTAGACCTAACAAATCACACAAAAAAAGCAATTCGTTCCCCCATGTCTTATACTAGTAGATGAGGAATTATTGAACTTATGAAATAAAATATAAAATATAAAATATCTACTGAAATAGAAAATTTTGAACTGCTACCTATCAGTACGTACCTGGCAAATTTCTGGCACGAACACCATCAATAGCCAAAAGTACTATGAGAACAATAAGAAGCCTCATATTACACATTATCTTTTCCTTTGGAATGGTGATTTCATTTGAACTATGAGTCTAAGTTATATAGACAGAGTGATAAGAAACTGTATTAGGTTGGTCGTGTTTGTTTAATATTCATATTAGGTATAGAATGTGGTGTGAAACCTTAAAATAATTCAATTTATTATGGATTTGTAAAAACCCATTTGCGTAATCAATTTTGTCTTATGAACATAGCAAGTTGTTAGCTATAAACCAAAATGGTAAACACAAAAAAAAAATAATTAAAAAATAAAAAAAATGAATATTTTAAAGTTTAGGTTTTATTTTCACCCTTCATAATTAGAACCACTTTATTATTTTAACTAAAACTATTACTCTGCCATCTCTCTCTGCAATTACTCCGACACTTTAGTTTTTTCATTAACGTTTTTGAATATCCTTTTTTTTTTCATTTTCATATTTCCACAATCTATATATTTGTACCACTACAAAAAGTTTGCAGTATTATCATAGTTGAAAGCTGATATTAATAAGGAATAATTATGGTGGAAAGTTATTTGGTACGGCTTTGTAACGCCCCGGATTCCAGTGCATTCCGCCCGGAATTTCGGAGTGCTACTCTCGATCAGAAACTAACTAAAACCATAAACAGAAATTTTACAACACAATTTCATAACTTAGTTTTTCACAATTACAAGTTGGAAATTTCCTAAATACATTACAGGATCCAAATTACAAGCCCAACGTATCTGTAGTTCAAACGGGAACCAACTAAACCAAAATTTACATCCAGATATCCTAACTATTATAAGCTAACAATCTATACATCATTAATAAGTCATAAATCTAAACGTTCAACATACCAAGATACAAGCTTATATACA
>JACFYI010001187.1:879431-896736 GCA_014898755.1 Handroanthus guayacan
AGTAATTGGTAATTTCCTAATCTCAGAGGGTAGTCAAATGTAATTAACCCTAAAGGAAAGCCACCAATATATAAGCAATAGCTAAAAAATCTATGTTCAACTATTGGATATCCCTTTTGAGTAAGTTGTTTAAAGCCCAATTTCAGGTTGCATACAATAAATTCTCAAGCAAATCTTACGTTCTAGACCCTGGGTCTGGGGCGTGACAGAGATGGAACAGAAATTGCAATAAAGAATAGTAAATGCTATAACAACTCCATTATTTGACAACACTACTTCACTATTTTTTACTGCAACCACTTTTACATTATCATTTTTTCATTAACCTATTTAATAATTATAATCTTTTTTTTTTCATTTCGTGTCTTAATATTTCTTTTATTATAAAGAAATAATATATATTTAATGATATTGCTCAAATAATATTTCATATATGTGATAACTGCTTGCACAATATATACATGTAAATGATATTGCCAAAACAAAATGTTCATATTTATATGTTCTCGAAATACTTCAAGAACTTTTTTTTTTTCAAAGAAAAAAAAAGGATCCAATCTTATGGAAGTTTACAAGATTACACTACATAATTGTTGAGTTTTTGCAACTAAAAATTAACTGCCTCAATCAAAGTTATAGCAAATAATCCAAAATTAATAGTTGCGGTGGATGTGGTAGTCAATGATCCAAAAAGCCTGTGTGAAAATATCACTTGTCGTTGCTACACTAGCGTTAAAAAAATCAACCACAACTATGTGCCATAATAGATTTTCCGCTTCTAACACAAAAATTACAGACCATTGCCGGGTAAAGCAATGACAAATGATTTTCTACTACCGTTATTTTCTATGAACATTAGCTTTTAGCTATGATAATTGCTCAAATTTCATATAGTGTCATTTTGATAAATTCATCCAAATAAAAGTAATTAACACAAGTGCTTAGTTATTGATCTCGTAATGGCAATTAAATATGTGAATCCGTGAAAGTCATTACATTCAGTTGCAATTTTAAACGTATTGATTGAAAATTTATCGAAGAAAGACATAAACATAATTTTATTTAACAACACAAGGAAAAACAAAGAAAAACTTTTGTTTTGCAGTAGGTAATATGTCTTACCTACATTACAAATACGAACTTATTCATTCTGAAAAAGCCAAAAGGAAAATATAACAAGTTGCTAACAGCTAATTTTGAGCACTAAAATCTATTTTAGACTTCTAATAATTCGAGGTGATTTCCTGGAGACTGGCATCTCAATATATGCAATAGGACTGGGTCCCGGCGGTGATCGTGGCGGTCCAGGTGGCGAGGGTGGGGTTCGTCCGAGGGTAGTCAACGTCCCATAGATGTACTTTGTCATGACATCAAACCACTTGATCGAGTTTTGTTGTGTATGATAAAATAATTGTGTAATTTGAACTGTTATGGAAGAGGGAGTTACGAATAACTTAATTTGGTCATTAGCGGTAGTATAAGAAGCTTTAGAAGCATTTGGAGATGAAGTTTTTCTGTTGATGATCTTTGTCAGAGAGTGATGATCATCTGCGTGATCTGCATGTTAGAAAGAAGATTAATCCATAAAGCTAAGTATTCATAAACTCCATGTTTGTGTGGGAAAAAAAAGAAATAAAAAAAGTACTTATGGGATGCAATATCAAGAAAGGGATAAGTTTGGCATTAAAATCTAATTAGACCTAACAAGTGGAACCAAAAAAGCAATTCACTCCCCCATGTCTTGTACTAATAGACATGGAATTACTGAGCTTACATATCATGAAATGAAATGTAAAAGATAAAATATCTATTAAAATAGAAGATTCTGAACTGCTACCTAATAGTACATACCTTGCAAATTTTTAGCACGAACACCAGCAATAGCCAAAAGTACTATGAGAACAATAAGAAGCCTCATGATAGACATTATTTTTTCCTTTGGAATGGTGATTTCATTTGAACAACGAGTCTAAGTTATATAGCCAGAGTGACAAGAAACTGCATTAGGTTGGTACAGTTTGTTTAATATTCATATTTGGTATAGAATTATGTGGTGTGAAACCTTAAAATAATTCAATTTATTATGGATTTGTTAAAACCCATTTCCGTAATTAAATTGGTCTCATGAACATAACAAGTTGTTAACTATAAGCCAAAATGTTAAATATGATTGATTCTTGCTTTTATACTTTTTTTTCCTTTTTCCTTTATTTTATTTTTTATTTTTTGTTTCTTTGTCGTGGCTAGAATATAAACAATTTAAAATACGTGTAAGATGTTTGGTGGCATATAAAAATATTATGAACTGGTAAGTTTCTCAGAATATGAACGTATAAGCTCTCAAATAAGGTGTATTTGTATATTCTTTTAAAAAGAACAGTAAGAAATTCCAAACTTATAAATTATTTTTAACATTTGGATAATTTTTTAATTTTAACTATATTAATTACAAAATTTTCATTACTAAGATCTTATAATTGCAAAAATATCTTATTTTATTCACAAATTTTCAAAATTTATTTTTAAAACAAAAATTAACATTTTATAAAAACAAAGATAATTTTGTATTTAAAATGACAATTTGACTACTAAAGTTTAGATTTTACTTTCACCCTTCATAATTACAACCATTCTATTATTTTAATTAAAACAGTTACTCTACCATCTTTCTCTGCAATTACTCCTACACTTCAATTTTTTCATTATCGTTTTGAATAGCCATATTTTTTTCATTTTCATATTTCCACAATCTATATATTTGAACCGCTGCAAAAAGTTTGACCAATTATTATGGTTAAAAGCTTATATTAATGGGAAATAATTATGGTGGAAAGTCATTTGGTACGACTTTATCTCGGCAATGATACGTGATTTTAGTGCGAGTCGTAAAAAAATTCACCATGACATCACCTTAGTATAGGCCACGGCACATGATATTTTGGCCTCGGCTTTTTCGATTATTGGTTATCACTTATGTCGTAGCTGTTAATTTTAGGTTATTGAGTATGGCTTCCAATTTCCATCATTGGTTGTCAAAATTCAATTATTTTGTAGGGAACGAAATGAAATATTTTTGAAAATATTACTCAAATAATATTTCGTAAAAGCCTCAACTGCATGCACCTAAAATTTTTGAATTTTCAACTATTATTTCCTGTTAATTGGATACATATCTTAATTATTTAACATGTAATAAATATATTATCTTTATTTAATTTTATTACATGAAAAAGATTTTAATAAATGGGTTATAGTAAGATTTGAATCATTAATCTTTTTGCTTGACTCGGTTGTGGCATCTCATGGGAATCTTTTAGCCATGGTAACAAGTACGAGGAATTTATATCAAATAGAGACAAAATAAAATCATATATATATATATATATATTATTTCTCCAATTGTAAAAGTGTTTAAGAATGATCCAAAGTTGATATTGGGGGCCCTCTTTTGAAAATTATAGCAGAGAGACGTTGACCACCGGACTGGTCCTACGTTGACTTGAATCAAAGACAAAAGACATAAAACTTTAGGATAATAGACACCTTTTTTTTTCTTTTCTTTTCTTTTTTTTCTTGTAACTCTTCAAAATATCGTATAAGATGCATGATATCATATTAAATGTTGTAGTCATACAAGTTTTAAGAATACGAGCGGATAAGCTTTAAAATAAAGTGTTAAAATCTTACAAATCTTTTACTAGAAAGAGTGATGACATCCAAATTACTTATTTATAAGATTTGGACAATTTTTAATTTTTTTTAACTATATTAATAAAAAAAATTTGTTTAGTAACATTATCTAACTCCAAGAATATCTTATTTTATCCAAGTATTTCAAAACATTATTTTTAATATCTTAACATTTTTACAAGACGTAAGGAGTTCATTTTAATTGAAATAAATTTGACCAAACTGCCTCTTAATAATATTGTAGTAGGTCAATGAAGATTTAAAAAGTTAACCTAGACTGCTTATTGGGCTCTCGTTCGAGTCAAATAACTTGCACTACAAAAAGTTTGAGCAGTTATTTGCTACGGTTGTACCAAGAAGATGATGCATCTTTTCGGTGAGGATTATAAAAAATTCAACATGACATATTGCCGTGGTGGATATTTTCATTTGAATATTATACAGGTCACTACAAATAATGCTTTCACATCAACCTTTTGAATTATTGGCTATCATTTCTATCAAAACTATTAATTTTGAATTATGGCTATGGTCTTTCATCATAATTATTCATTTTTTAGTTGTCAAAATTTAATTATTTTGTAGTATAAGAACTGAACTCCAAAAACCATTAATGAAAGACCTGTCCATATCTAATGTCGACCTAGTTATAGTTATACCAATCAATTTATCCCTTATAAATATTAAATTTGTAATTTGTTACACACTATTGTTATTGAATCATTAAAAGCATTTTTTTTTTTTTTTGCATTTTCTTTTCATTTTGTTTCGACTTTATTTAACATGAACCTTTTATATTCATTATCCCGCTCGAGAATTCACCACGCATATCAAAACCAAGTTGAGGGAAAAAGTATTCATTATTCAAATCTTAGTATTACCCATTCTTTAAAATTTTCCACGCAATAAACTTAAAAAAAAAAAAAGACATGTTATGGCATATACACGATGCATCTAAATTTAGCAGTAAATAGTCGTTGAAAATTCAACAATATATAATTTAGTCGTAGGTAATCTCCTCTCTTTTGAAAATTATCGTAGGCAGAATTAAGTTGACCACAGGAGTAGTCCTATGTTGACTTGATAATCAGACATCAAAGGCTACAAATTTATAGAAATTTCGGTGAAATTTCACTAAAAAAAAAAATATATATATATATATATAGGCTTTTTGGTCAGTTTCGAAGCTAAAGTTAGCTACGAGAGTATCTGTTATACATTCCGCTCCGGTTGATTTATAACCAAGTCCATAACAGATACTCTTATAGCTAACTTTAGCGATAAAATTGATCGTACCTAATATTATAAATTAACATATGTTACGGATAGTACATAACTAACTTTTAGCCCTAGCTAAAAAATTAATTTCCTAGCAATTTTTTTTGTAACGAATGCCTAGCTTTTTGGTAGTGTTTTAGAGATACTCAGAATTTGAATTTTGATTTTCAAAAAATGAAAACTTAAAATAATAGACAGATATTTACATACATATATATATATAAAATAATGAACATAAAATAGTAGGTCAAAGAAGACTTATGAAGCCTACCGCTGGCTGATCGAGCTCTTGTTGGATAATCAGATGTAAAGTTGACGTAGTTATAGGAGATTCCCTTCGGTCTTCGATGCTTCGATGTGTTTATATATAAACAAAAGTAATTTTGTTTCTAAAATGATAAGTTAGACACTAAATTCTAAATTTTATTTTCAATCTTTATAATTACAATCTCTCTATTATCTTGCAATTTCTGCTTTACCATCTTTCTCTGCAATCACTCCTATACTTTAATTTTTTCATTATCGTTTTTGAATAACCATATTTTTTTCATTTTCATATTTCCACAATCTATATATTTGAACTAATATAAAAAATTTGAGCAATTACTACATTTGAAAGTTGCTGTTAATAGAAAATAATAATGGTAGAAAGTTATTTATTACGGCTTCACCGCACCAATGATGCGTAATTTCCGCGAGGATTACGAAAAATTCACCATGGTATATGGCCATGGTGATTTTTTCACTTTAGTATAGGTCATAACAAATGATATTTTTGTCTCGAATTTTTCAATTATTGGTTACCGCTTCTTCTACGAGTGTACTTAATTTTAGATTATTGACTATGGCTTTGATTATAGCTATAATTTTTTAGTTGCTAAAATTTAATTATTTTGTAGTGAACGAAATAAAATATTTTTGAAAATATTACTCAAATAATACTTCATAAAAGCCTCAACTGCATGTATACGGGTTAATTACATCTTACTACTATCTAAAATTATAAAATTACCAACTACTACCCTCATGGTTTGAAAATTACAAATTAACCCCCATAAGTTTGCGAAATTACAAAATCATCTATTTCGTTAGATTTTTTACCAAAAACTACTAATATTTTTCAATTTTTCGATTGCACTAACTATCCATTATGCCTTTGTACTTGGCTGTTGCGATTTTAAATATTAAAATTGGAAAACGTCATTATTTTTTTGTCAAAAAAGCTCATGAAATGGATGATTTGGTAATTTTATAAAATTGTGGAGGTTAATTTGTAATTTTCAAATTATGAGTGTAGTGGTCGGTAGTTTCACAATCTCAAAAAGTAGTAAAATGTAACTAATCCCATGCATAATTGCTATTCCCCTATAAATATCAACTTTTTGTATCATTTTACGCAATTTTAGAATTGGAGCAATAAAAGCACTTTTTTTTTTTCTCGTTGTTGTTGTTATTATTATTATTATTATTATTATTATTACTACTTTTTATGCATTTCCTTATGATTCTATTTTGGCTCTATTTGATATAAATTCCTCGTACTCATTACTATGGCTGAAAAATTGACATCGGATACCAAAACCAAGTCAAGCAAAAACGTCCATGATTCAAATCCTACTATTACACATTCACAAAATCTTTTTCACGTCATAAATTGGAAAAGAATATATATATTATGTTACATATGTAAAAAGGCGTGTTAAATAATTAAGATATGTACTCTAATTAACAGGAAATAGTAGTTGAAAATTCAACAATTTTAGGTTCCTTCTCATTTGAAAATTATAGTACAGAGAAGTTGACTACAGGACTCGTCCTCCGTTGAATTGATTTAAAGGCAAAAAACATAAAAAAAAACAAAAAACTTTAGAATAATAGACATCTTTTTTCTTCCTTTCTTTACAGGACTCGTCATCCGTTGACTTGATTTAAAGACAAAAAACATAAAAAACATAAAACTTTAGAATAATAGACATCTTTCTTCTTTCTTTCTTTCTTTCATTTTTTTTCTTTTTTTTTTTATGGTAACTCTTCAAAATATCATATAAGATGCGTGATGTCATATTAAAATATTATTGAAAGAGTAAAGTTTTTAAGAATATGAGCATATAAGCTCTAAAATAAAATGTTAAAATTTAACAAGTCTTATTTATTTATTTATTTGAGTAATGATATCCTAATTACTTATTTCTAAGTTTTGGACAGTTTTAACTTTTTTAACTATATTAATAAAAAGTTTTGGTTACTAACATGTATAACACTAATAATATCTTATTTCATCCAAGTACTCCAAAATGTTATTTTTAGAATAAAATTTAACATTTTGTAAGATGAAAGGAGTTCATTTAAATAAATTTAACCAAATAGCCTCTTAATAACACTACAATAGGTCAATGAAGATTCAAAAAATTAACCTAGAGTGCTCACTGGGCTCTTGTTTGAGTCCAATTAAATAACACTACAAAAAGTTTGAACAATTAATACGGTTGCAAGTTGATATTAATAAAGAATAATAGTGGTGAAAAGTTATTTGTCAGGGCTTTACCATGATAATAATGCATATTTTCAGTGAGAATTGTAGAAAATTCACCATGACATATTGTCATAGTATGTAGATGTTTTCACCTTATTATAGACCACAACAAATAATATTTTTACATCGACTTTTTGAATTATTTACTATCATGTTATTAGAGCTGTTAATTTTAAATTATTAACTATCATTCTCGTCATGATTATTAATCGATTAGTTGCCAAAATTCAATTATTTTGAATCCCAGAAACCAATGAAAGACAAGAACATATCTAATGTCAACGTCGTTATAGGAGATTATACCTTTCAATTTATCCCCTATAAATATTAAATCTGTATACACACTATTGTAAGTAGAGCAATAAAAGCAATGGTTTGCATTTTCTTTTAACTCTATTTAACATGAACTCTTCGTATTCATTATCTCACTCGAAAATCCACAACAGATACCAAAACCAAGTTTCGGTCAAAAGGACAAAAAAAAAAAAAAAAAAAAAAAAAAAAAAAAACACCAAAAGCAAGTTAATGAAAAAGTTTCATGATTCAAATCATTATAACTCATTTATTAAAATTTTCCACGCAATAAACTTAAAAAAAAAAAAAAGAAAAAGAACGATGTTATGGTACACGATGTATCTAAATTTAACGGGAAATAGTCGTTGAAAATTCGACAATATCTTATAATTTAATCGTAGGCAATTTCCTCTCCTTTGCAAATTATTGTAGACAGAATTAAGTTGACCACATGACTAGTCGTACGTTGACTTGATAATCAGACATTGTATTAAATATTGAAAAATATATGTTAAAGATTACAAATTTATAGAAATTTCAGTGAAATTTCACTACAAAAAAAATGTGGGCTTCCGCTAAAAAATAGTGCTACAAGATTAATTTTGTAGCTAGAGTTATAGATTAACTACAAATTACCTATAGCAAATGTTAATTTTTATGATTAGTTACGGTCAATTTCGAAGCTAAAGTTAGTAATAAGAGTATTTGCTATGAATTCCGCTATGACTAGTTTATAGCCAAATTCGTAGCAGATACTCTTGTAACTAACTTTAGCTATGAATTGACCATACTTATTAGTAAAAATTAATATCTACTACGGATAGTACAAAGCTAATTTGTAGCCCTAGCTACAAAATTAATTTCCCGACAATTTTTTCATAGTGGACGCCTAGTTTGTTGGTAGTGTAATAGGGATACTCACAATTTGAATTTTGATTTTTACAAAAATGAAAATTTAAAATAATAGACAGAAATTGTCAAATATTGTTAGGATTCTATTATTTCTTTTTCTTTCTTTTTCGTGTGATAGGATACACATAAATATATTAGCTCTTAGGGCCTGGTTCTCTACAGTATGTGTATATACTAAAAATCTTTATCTTGGAAAATATTTTTTTTATTAATTATTTAAATATGTTTACTTGAGTTCACTGTAGAAATAGTATATTTCTAAAAAGTATATCAAGTAATCGCTCTATCACTCAAAAGATAAATATTATTTGTTGCAAGATTGAGTTGGCTTTTCAATCCCGCGGCCTCTAATGAACATCCATAATAAAATGGCGGGTAAATTGCATTTTTACCCCTCTAAAAAACGGAATGGAGAAAAAAAAATATCATATAGGAAAATATTTAGCATCGAAGCCTCCTTGTATTTTTGAAAATCAAGCTTCATTGCCTTCCCGCTGATGGGTTAAAATACAATTTTTTTTTTTTTTTTATAAGGTACTTTATCCTCTTGCCGTAGTCATCAATTACCTACTGACTCATGCGGTGATCCAACTTACTCTTATGCGTCGCATAGTGATTCGAGTGGTTCACCTCAATCATGCACTGATCTTCCTCGGCGATCCACACGAGTCTCCAAACCTCCTATCTATCTTCGTGACTATCATTGTAACTTGACAAACAATGATACCATGTCCACTTCTCATTCCCTTTATCCCCTGCACCAGTATATTTCTTATGGTAAACTCCAACCTAGTTACAAAAATCTTGTTCTCAATATTTCATCTCATCCGGACCCTCTCTTCTATCATGAAGCAGTTCAGAGGGACTGCAAGCACTAGAGGATAACAACACTTGGGTTATTGAACCTCTTCCAGCGGAACACCACACCATTGGTTGCCATTGGTTGTTTAGAACTAAGTTAAATGCCAATGGCACTACTGCTCGCTATAAAGCACGCCTTGTTGCTAAAGGGTATAGCCAACAAGAGGGGGTTGATTTTATCGAAACCTTCGCTCCCGTTGTCAAATTATCAACAGTAAAGCTAATACTTTCTCTCACAGCCATTAAGGGATGGGCCGGGAGTTATGGCAATTGGACATCAACAATGCCTTCTTTGTGGCGATATCTTAGAAAATGTTTACACGGACTTACCTTTAAGATATCTCAATAAGGGGGAGTGCTCTCATCAGCCCAACTTGTTTGTAACTCCAAAAATCCCTCTATGGTCTCAAGCAAGCACCTCGACAGTGGTTTGCTAAGTTTTCACAGTCCATTAGAGATCTTGGATTTCTTCAATCCAAATCTGATTACTCATTATTTACTAAAGGCACTAATGATTGCTTTGTTTTGTTACTTGTTTATGTTGACGATATTATTCTTGCAAGTCCGTCTCGTGCTGAAATAGAGAAAACCAAGATTGAACTATCATCTATTTTCAAACTCAAAGACTTAGGTGCCTTAAAATATTTTCTCGGGCTTGAAGTAGCTCGCTCACAGTCTGGCATTGTTCTTTCTCAGCGGCAGTACACTCTACAATTACTTGAAGACACAGGATACCTAGGTTGCAAGCCACTCAACACTCCAATTGATCCTAACTCCTAAGCTCCGTTTGTCTGCTGATGCTGGTGATTTGCTTGATGATCAAGCTGCATATCGTTGTCTTATTGGAAAATTAATCTATCTCACGATTTCTCGTCCTGCTATTTCATTTACAGTGCAACAGTTAAGTCAATATATTTCTAAACCATGCACGGTTCATTTGTCTGCTGCTCATCACTTGCTCCGGTATCTGAAAGGAAGCAATATTGGTCAAAGGAATTTTCTTCTCATCCACATCTGAATTACAGCTTAAAGGATTTTGTGACGCCAATTGGGGAATTTGTGTTGAAACAAGGCGGTCCATCTCTGGGTTTTGCATATTTTTAGGAGACTCGCTTGTTACTTGGAAGTCTAAGAAACAACAGACTGTTGCATGCTCTTCGGCTGAGGTGGAATATAGAGCACTTGCTGCTCTTACCAGTGAAATTACTTGGCTTCATCAGCTGCTCAGTGAATTACAGATAACTCTTCAAGCTCCCACAGCTGTCTTTTGTGATAGTCAGGCAGCTCTATCTATTGCATCCAATCCAAGCTTTCATGAGAGAACAAAACATATTGGAATTGATATGCACTTTGTCAGGGAAAAAGTTTTGAAAGGAGAAATCAAACTACTGCCTATTAAGTCTAATGATCAAATTGCTGATTTTTTGACTAAGGGTTTGCATCCTACTAGGTTACAAATGTTGCTTTCCAAGGTGGCCGTACGAAACTTAGTACGTCCCTCTTGAGGGGGAGTATTAAGGAAAGAATTTGAAGAAATTGAAGTATCAGATTTGACCGTCGAAGCTGACTGTTGAACCTGTTATTAACTCCATTCGTAGTTATGTTCTATTCTTGCCTTTCCGTTAAATCCGTTTCATTTAATTGTTAAATTAGGGCTTGGTAGCCTGTATATATGAGTGTATATATCTCCATCCTCGATGTACTCTGAACTATGTGCTTTTCTGAAATTCATCAATAAATTTTTCCCTCTTTTCTTTTTCTTCGAATCTGTACTCTAATCTGTCACAGACCCTAAACATACATAAATTTGGTGGGCTTTCAAGCTCAGCCCTTCTGCTGATATTTCATATTCGGAAGATAATACATGAGTAACTGTTACAGTCTTCACCTGTAATTTTCATTTATTCTGTGACTGAGAATGTGCCTTCTTGTGGGATTCCATTCCTTGAGTCGGGGCATCACAATTTAAATGAGTGAATAGTCCTGATAATTACTTGGCAATATTGGTAGTAAAATTTGCCGATTGGCTCTAAACATGAGCTTGCAGACGGGTGTATTTGTGGTTTGTTTAAAGCTATAAATTAAGTATACAAAATAAATTGTTCGAGCATATATTAAGATTAACAACATGATACATATATTAAAATTTGACCCCAAACATAAGTAAATTATTCACCTTATAATACCTCATAGGAGATTTTCTGCTCATTTCATTCTTTATAAGGGATAAAATACAATTTACCTCGTAATTAAATATTATTAAAATGGTGAAAACTTACATATTATTCATAAATTTATTGGTTTAGAATACATATAGAGAGACAACATAAACCAAACCCTAAAGAAAAACTTTCATAGTAGCACGTGGGTAAATACCTTACCTACATTACAAAGTACATACAAACACAAGCTAACATATGGTTGCTCGATAGTTTTAAGCTGAAAAGCTATTCAGCTTTTGATTCAGACTTCTGAGAACGGTAGGGGTAGGGCGGGGCTGGGTCCCGGCGGCAACTTCGGCGCAGGTGGTGGTGGGTGCGGCGGTTTGCCAATATGTGTTGATATTATGTACTTATCGCGATTGCAACGGGTCATGCCATTAAACCACTTGATCAAGTTTTGTTGCATACCAGACATGAATCCCGTAACTTGAGTTTTCATGAAAGAGGAGCTTTCACATGGTTTAGCCCGAGTATCGACAGTGGTGGAAGAAGTTCCTGCTGAATTTTGAAATGAACATTTTCCATTGGTAATCTTTGTTGAAAACTGGTGATCTGTATAATTTGCGAATATGACAAAAATGGTATCTAGCTGCATAGATAAACTGTTCGAGATATATCACAATTACAAACATGTTATTATAAGATCGATTATTTGATAGTTTATAAAATGTCATAAATTGTTTTTTCCTAGCCTTTTAAAAATAAGTTGTTAATTTTTAAGATCCTTGTAAAAAAAGAAAAATTACGGAGTTTGTGACTTGTTTTTTATATTTTAAGAGACGTTTATCTTTAACTATATATAATTATAAAACAGTTATCACTAATATCTTATAATCTCCAATCTTATGTTATCCGAATGTTTTAAGAACTTTTGTTTAAGATATTTCATTATAAGCTTCCAAAAATGTCTTATAACATGTTGGAGCTTATGAAGTATTTGAATTATATAAACTTAGCCAAACACACTCTAAAAAGGTGTGTCTACTTGTTGGTGAGCTTAATAATGATCTATTTAATTAAGTGCTTGAATTTATAAGAGGTTGCAAAATATTTACCAAATTGTTTTCAAATAGGGCTTATAAGCACCCAAAATAAGAGGTTGAAAATAAGTTATTTGTTCTCTTTCTCTCTCTCTGAAAGAATAAGGAGTTCCAAACTGCTCTCTAATATCTTGACATGGTTCTCTAATTTTTAACCATATTAGTTACAGCATGTCACGACAAACATCCCATAAGCTTCAGTATTTTATTTCAATTACCCAAAACACATTAATATCTTTAAAGTAAAATCTAGCATCACATAAACTTGAAAAACCATATTATAAAACGAAAGAACTTAGAAAATCATTCAAATAAGTTCAATCAACATCGTCTAATTCACAAACTTCATGTCTACGTCTGTACAAGACACATGAAAATAAAAAGAAAACCTCGCTGTTCATTTTAGTTTATTGCTTGATAGACCATCGCGACATGTGTGTTGAAGCTTGAACTCGGTTCGAAGCAAAAAAACTCGGCTCGACATTGAAGTTAATCAAGCTCGAGCCTTAACGAAGTCGTGTTTGCCATCGAGTCGAGTTCGAGCTTCAATAGATTGGCTCGAAGGCTCACGAGCCTGGGCTATTATTAAAAAAATATATTATATATAATATATTATATATAACATATATATATAATACATGAATATTTATATTAAAAATAAACATAAAAATATGTATTAAAAATATATATAATATATGTTATATTAAAAAATATATTTTCAATATTCAATATATATAGTATATTATATATATAATGTACATTAAATTTATTTATATATTTATTTTTTTTAAACAAGCTTGTCAGACTCGATTAAAGCTCGAGCTCGACTCAAGCCCGATCGAGCCCGAGCTAGAGCTCGGATTTCAAGACCTGATCGAGCCCGAGCTCAAGCTCGAGCTTGGATTTCAAGGCTTGATCAAGCCCGAGTTCAAGCTCATCAATTTGTAAAGGGGCCAAGCTTAAGTCTGGAATTTTTGCCAAGCTCGGCACGTTTATAGCCCTATGTGTACAATATATATATGGGATTGACTTAACTTATTTGTACATCAATATGTCCCCAGCAAATTTTATATGAAATAATATTTATTGAAATAGAAGCTCCTAAATGGTAATATATCAATATATCAATATGTACCTGGGAAATTTCTGGCATGAACTCCAGCAATAGCCAAAATTATGAGAAGTATAAGCTGCCTCATGATGGATATCATATTTCTCAGGCTCAACTGGAATTATGATAAAATGGGTTAAATGAAGTGAGCCTCTTGAGACAATCAGCCTAAGTTATATATAGACATTTAATGATAAAAAAACTGTATTAGGTTGGTACGGACTTGGCTTCTAGTGGTATCAAGTTTATTTTGAAGTAATTTGGCAAGTCTCACTTTTTAAGATTCTAATATTTCATGCGTATTTATTTATACATTTGCCTGTTGTTTGTTTTTGACCTGAGTAGGTGATTAATGTTGATTTTTATGAACTATACTAGTACCTTGTTGGTACTATGTTAATAGAGTCACTGCTTGCACTGGTTAGTTTATATTCGTAGTTGAAAATAAATGTTTGGCATTATGTAGCAAAAGAAGGCTAAAGATCGCCACTACTACTTCTTTCCTTTTCTCACCATCCTACTAAAAAAAATGAGTGTTTTCTATGTCTGCACTCTATAAATTTTCCTTATATGAGTTATTGAAAAGTAAAAACCACTTGCACAATATTTATGTATAACTCGAGAGAAAAAAAGTAAAATAAAGATAATAAAATATATGCTTTGGTTAAATAAAAAAATAAAATTTAGAAAATAAAAATATATGAGCTATTTATATTATATATATGACCCCATAATTTTACTTAATTTAGCTATCAACCATATCTGAGTAAACTAAGATTATGTATTTCGTGACGCTCTTTTTTGTGTAGAAAAACTTATTTACAAAGATTTATTTTCTAACGGAAAATAAACACAATATTGAGATGATCAACTATATATTTCCCATTATGCTAGTAAAACTTGCTTGTAATTGATTGTAAACAACAATTTATAAACGAGTATATTTCATTTAAAACAGTGGTAGGAAAGGAACCTAATCCGACATATATATACACACACACAAAATTTTAATTGTAGATAACTCAATTCACACTATTTTAATTTATATATTTATCTATCATAAATATACACATACATAATTTAATATAAATAAATAAATTAATAAGTTAATGATTATTAGTGTTAATGTAGATGATTGAAAATGTGAATTAATATTAAGGGGTATTTTAGGCATGACACATGAAAATATACTATCAAACTAATTACATTTGGCCCTCATACTTTATAGGGATAATTACCTCAACACCCCCTGGGGTTTCGTATAATTACCAAAGCATCCCCTGAGGTTTGATTAATTACCATTACACCCCCAAGGTTTGGATAGCTACATTACACCTCCTGAAAATTTTAAATACTATAAGTAGACCCCTAAATAAGAGGATGTAATTGTAATATATGCATAAGTTCAGGGGGTGTAATTGTAATATACGCATATGTTCAGGGGGTGTAATTGTAACTATACATTAACTCTGTACAATATGGGGTGTAATAGTAATTATTCAAACCTTAGGGGTGTTTTGGTAATTATGATAAACCTCAGGGGGTGTAAGGGTAAGAATAAGAGATTATTCTGTAAGCATGTAAAACAAGATTGCGATGACCTTATATAATCTCTTTCATATGAAACAAGTAAAATATAAAATATTGATACTAGGTAGTAACTAATATTAAGCACAAAACATTTGATTTTTGATTTAAATGTTCTTTAATTTTGAGAGGGGACAGGGTCCCGGCGGCGGCGGCGGCGGCGGCATTGGCTTCGGAGGTGAGGTCGTTTAGCATTTGTAGATGTTATGTACTTATGGTAATATATCCAGTAGACGCAGTTGGTACTTAATCGATTTTTGTCGTATTCCAGAAAAGAATCTTAGTCAAAAATAGATCTATCAGCATAATTTTAAGTATAAATAACTCGATTCACACTATTTTAATTATTTGATTTATATATATATATAGGTATATGTATTTTGATGAATATTCCAGCTTTACTTAATCATTATACGTAACTTCAACAAAAACCAACCCATTTAAGATGTATTGTTTTATTAATTAATCGACATACGATTCATATATTCCTTTAATTATAAAGTGGTTTTTCCTATATATTCATATATTCATATACTCATATAAATATAACATTACAAGAAGATATGTCCACTAACGAAAAACTTCATCACTAGCGCAATGAAATCTATTTCAAATACAGTTTTGTGATGAATTTTATTGCCCAAAATTTTGTTAGTATATATGCCTTTTTATTGGCTAAGTATATGACAGAACTAAAGTCCATTACAGGACTAACTTTTGTGATGGAATTTTTCATCACAAACTAAAAATATATCATAGAAATTTATTACAAATTCGTCACTAATAAACATACCATATAAATTTATTACAAGTCCATCACTAACACAATCATTCATACATATTTTACTCTTTTTTTTTAATTCCATCAGTAATAACCTATCACAAATTCATCACGAATACCCTATCTATTATGGAATCACATCCGTCATGAATTTTCCATTTGAAAGGGTGCTTTCTTATGGTGTAACTTAGATTTCTTAAATTACTATTAATATATATTAAGTGACAATGACTTTTAACTAGCTACCAATAATATGTTTTTAGGTAACAACGATTTTTGTATTGTTACTATATAGCTCAACTTGACCAAAAAAAAAAAAAAAATTAGTGTTTTGAAGTTTTGCAATTAACAACACATGTAATTTTGTGATAAATTATAATATTTTGTCACTTTTTATATAAAATTAGTAATAATTTTCATATTATCAGTGATATTTTTGTCACTCATGACATCTATTTTTGCAGTGATTTAATTAGTTTCGATTACTTAATTAATGAAACATGAAGAAATAAACTTGGGACAGATGTAAGACTTATAGCTCATCTCTTTTCTCCTAAGCATGCTCAATGATTATCATGTTTGCTATTGTTTATGTATCTTGAATGAGCCATGTGTGTGTTAAATTATGTTGATCATGTTCACTTTTACTTCTAATGACTCATATCCTTCTTGTTATTTGTTGAAATGATGATCATCTTGTGAACCACGACTTGACCATATTTGGACTTTGGACTATGAGTTTTGTGACCAAAAATGAAAAGAGACGGGAGATATGGACTCAATAAAAGACTTGAATACTTAAAAATGTAAGAAAACGGACTAAAATGTTTTATAACTTGATCACGATTTTTATAAAAATCTTAAACCAAAGTTTAAAACTATGATTTATAAATATAATTACACCTAAAAACATCACAAAAATGTGTATTTGGAACAAAAATGAAAGATTTGAAATGAAAATGAAAGAAAGAGAAGTAACAAATAAACTTGATAAAA
>JACFYI010001187.1:897171-917801 GCA_014898755.1 Handroanthus guayacan
TTTTAAAATATTTTGAGTTTAGAAATAATTTTTATATGTCTAAAACTTTAATCAAATTGTTTGCATGTATCCATGATTGATCGAAATTTTTCGCTTTCATTGAAACAATCCAATTTTTAAATTGGGCATTCTAACGCTCATTCTAGTTTCAAATATTTATGTTTTGATTTTGATTCACCAAACCAAGTCAATTTATTTCTTGAGAATTTTTAAGCTTTTAAAATAATTTTCTTTAAGTCCGAGGTCCAACTCGGATCACTATTTGAACTTATCGATCATTTGAATTCCTACCCGAAATGGCTATATGTTCGATATGTTCTGATATGTTCGAAATGCTCTGATGCATTCGTTATGTTCCGATACATTCTGTTCATTTTCAAGCCTATATATTTGTATATATGTTGGATAAACCGGATGGGCTCTAGAGTTAGGGTCCTGGAGGATTACGTCTGAGACTCGTGGTCAACTGTGCTACGACGGCTGTGTCTCATATACGTATGACTCTCATTGAGCGTTTGCTCGGAGCTGTAAGTTTATGACTCTCCTTGAGCGTCTGTTCGGAGCTGTATGTTTGTGACTTTCCTTGAACATCTGCTCAGAGCTGTAAGTGGAGTGATAAGGATAACAGACCCACCAAATGTTGTTTCTGCCATATGAATTTATTGACATGAATGTGATATAAGTTTGGCTGTCATCAGTTTCTGTCCATTCTGTTTGTCCTAATATATATATATATATATATATCTGAAATCACATTCATGTTCCTGATCTTAATATGTTTATTGTTGAACTCTTTTACTCCATGTATCTATAGTTTGAATCTCGTTCTTCATAAATCTATCATTGAATCCTATATTCCATGCCCCATGCCATAAGTTTTACTGGATCAGTGGACTCATGATTCTATGAACTAATATGTAGGTGCTTAGCTTGATTGGACCGTGAGATTGGATAGCTCCAGTTAGTATGTTAGATTGTTTGAATATGTAAATAGGAAGCTTTTGTTTGGCTTGACCATTTGGAACGTTTGAACTTAAAGGATCGTTTGGATCCTTTTGATTTGTAAGAAATTATATTTAGACCGACAATGTATTTTGAAAGATTTTAATGGCCTGTAATCATACTTTTGTTGGGATCTTAGTACGAATATAGTTTGGATTTTTTTTTTTTTGAGTTTTAGTTCATTTCTGATCGCGTGTAGCGTTCTGGATCACGCAGCTGAATGCCTCGGGATCCGGGGTGTTACAAGTGGCAACAAAAATTTTTGCCACCAAATTGCAGTGTTAAGTTTTATTATCACTAAATTGTTGCTATACATGTACGCTGATTGTCTGTAGTGAAAATTCAAAGCACTACTTTTTGTCACGATTTAGGTTTATAGCGATAATCTGAATTATTGTCGCCTAAAATATATTATTAATGACTAGATAAAAGTCATTGTTAATTAATGTATACTCTTAGTGACAATCTATACATTGTCACAAATTTTTTGTCACTCATTATTTTTTGTTTTGATTTGGTATTTTATAAGATATGATCATAGAGTATTTTATTACAAGCAAAGAAGATGTTGGGATCTTATAAGCTCTATAGAAGAAAAACAAAGTCCTAACTTACTATTAAAATCTGAACCTGCTTACTTAATTGCAATTAATCATATTAATTAAAAAATATCATTATTCATATCTTATACATTCCAATACACAATGACTAAGAATTTATTTCTATATAAATTTATCATCTTAATTTTAAGTACAAAAAACATCTTATAAACGTATTGGAGCCTATAGATTGTTTTAAGTAAAATTACCCAATCATCATCTGGAAGGTGTTTGAGTAAGCTTAAAAATCGTACAAGATGCTTGAAATCTTATACTATGTCGTAAAATGTAGATTCCTCAACAAGTAGCTCATAACCTCCTAAAAGATTTTAAAAGTAAGCCCTTTTCCTCTTTAAAAATAAATAAGAACTTCCAACCCTTTCGCTTTGAAAAAACTTAAAATACTTATTATGTTGGTTACATTTTGATTGTTGCTAACATCTTATAAGCTCCAGTATCTTGTTTTACTCAACTACTTATTTTCTAATTTATATGTAACATCTTATAATTAAGATGGAAAAAATTATTATAACATATAGTAACTTATAAAATAACTTAAAAGAATTAGCCAAACAAACTCTAATTTCACAATTAATTGGGATTAACTTTAAAGTTATTTATTCATTAATACCTGGCAAATCTCTTGCTTGAACTCCAGCAATAGCCAAAATTATGAGAAGTATAAGCAGCTTCATCTTCCTCAGGCTCAATTGAAATTTTGGTAATTAAAATGGGTTTAAGGAATTAGTATACCTAATTCAACAATCAGCCTATCTTGTATAGACAATTCATGATATAAAAAATAAAATAAAATAAATATTGTGTTAGGTTGGTATGATTTTGGTGTGAACATAAGAATGACCTAAAGGCACCTTTCTATTTATGCAATACCCTTGGATTTCATCCGTGAATAATAATAAAAATCACTTGCGTGACCACCTCCTAATTAAGCATAATTCGAGGGTTAAATATATATATATATATATATAATAGGATAATGCTTTAGTTAAATAAAAAACGAAATTGAAAAAATAAAAAGTTATGAGCCATTTATATGATATATAGCATCATTTTTTTTACTTGGTTAAGTATTGGCAGGATGCAATTCCAATTTTTTTATTTTCTAGTGTTTATTCATTTTCTATTATATATATTAGCATCTATTGCACACTCGATGTGTGTGCATAAAATAAATAAATTATTATATATAAAGATATAATGCACATTGTATATTTAACAATCAAAATATTATTAATATTTTCAGTGTAATGCATACATCATTTAATATTAAGAGAACATTAGGTTGTAAACAATTGTTAGAGCAAGTTAAAATTAAGATTATTAAAAAAACATACGATAAAAAATATAAACATGCAATAGTTTACATAAATGCACCTCATCATTATAAACATGTAGCAAGTTACAAAGACGCACCTCAGGGGAAAAAAGAAGAAGGTAGAGTGCACCTCATATGTACTTGTAAACTATGAAAGCCCTTTAGGTCAAGTGACACTAACCTCTCCTTATAATCCCTCTTTTAAGGGGAGGTCAGGATTCAATCCCCTAATAATAATAATAATAATAATAATAATAATAAAATGAGGGTGCGTGTAGATTGAAATATATGAGAAAATATAAATTGAAAATGAATATCCTAAATAATAGAATGAATCACGAAATATTCCTAATAAAATTTTTATTTGTTGCAATAATAACTATTTTCACAAATTTAATAATAATTAGAATTATCTTTAAATTATAGTTACCAAGATGTCAAGATCCCCTAATCAATTCTGATCTTGAGAGGCATTCCAACGTAATAATTTTGCATTTGAATTAGTGAAAATTTTGGAACTTTTGGCCAATTACAGTTTCATGATTTATTTTTTTCCCCTCTAAATCAACTATACTAAATTCAACTATACAATCAATAAGCAAAAAATGGGTCAAACTCGCATTTCACGTGGAAGAAAAATGTGTCTTTTCTTTTTTGAATTTTCCAAAGAGAGAAAGTGCGAATTAAAGTGTTTAATTCCACACGTTATTTGCCACTATCATTTGGATAAAGTGGCACGGCATTCTCCTTTTTATACGGAACGTGCAGAATTCGAGTCCCATTGGCAACATATGGGTATTTATCTACTGTATAATAATATTTTTTACCAAATGGCAGTTTAGAATTTGTAAAACTTATGATATTATAAAGTCATGACTGAAGTGCATATTTTATGAAGAAGCTTTCACGAACTTAGATTCGATAAGATCATTATCATAAAATGAGGCAATATACATATGTATTCACCCAACAAAAATTCTTGCAATATCGAGTATAACCCTCACCTTCTCTCTTTGGGAACGAATGTAAATGACCAACGATTCCATGTGCATACGTCCTCATCACCTAAATCAATTAGGTAGAACATTATATTGAGTCGAGTCGTAGTTTACTAGATAATTAAAAAATATCGAAATATCATTTAATTGTTTAATAGTGTAATTTACTCGAGGTATATAATTCACAAACTCCAGTCATCTGGTCCTGACTCAAAATTGTCAAATTACGTTCAGGTCCAACTTGTCTTGGAGGTTCATTACTAAAGTCCATTCACTGTGTTATAGATAGAATTTAACCGAAATTTATCAATTAATTGCTATTAAATCCAATATTCAGGAATCGCATATTAACTTCAAAACAAAGAAATTATATCTAAACGATGTTGGATTGAAGACCGATCAGTCCCATTGGAAAGGCGTCAATTCGTACTCTTCGCTGCCTGAAAGTCATAGAAGCACCACCGAGGAACCGCGGCCATTCACCACCTAACGCAGTTGGTGGCAAGTGGGCGCTGCCACTTGAGTCAACATCCCCTATGCCGTTAGCTAGGTTGGTTTCATCTTGGAAGATGGGAAATTGGGATGTTGTGTGGAAGTCAAATGCATAAGGAAGAATTCACTTTTGGTACTACAGGATATCTTCTTTAATATATATGATACCATTATTTTGAATTATTACATATTTAGTACCAATGTTTTGAAAACATTGACAACAGAGGTACTTCCATCCAATAAGTTAATGGCAGGATTCAAGATGAGGGAAAGCAAGTGGTTAGGGCTCAATTACTGCAACAATATTTTTCCCTTTTTAATTTTTCAATATTTAGGCAAGAAATGCAAAGGATAACGGTGATGCACAGTGCCACAAAAAAAATAAAATAAAATAAAGAAAAAATCTTCCACCAAGACAGTTGAGCAAACAACTTCTTGGTTATTCTTTGTGTTTCCTCGTTAAATATTGAAAATTTGAAACTTAAGGGACTACGTACAAAAGTAATTCAGCCTCACTTTCATTGTTGCACATCTTACCTTTTCAATATCTTTGGACTAATTTGGGCGTCTCGAAGGATTTTCACTGGGTCCATAAACCCAAACTCATCATGGTGATTTAAGGTTCATATTCAAGTGTGGTAATGATCAGTGAGACGCTAATGTTACGTATGTTTTAATCAGAAGAATGTCCTAACATCAAATGGAACTTGTTGCACATGGTCTTAATTTGTTGTTAGTTTGGAGTTTTGCATCCATGATTTGTAGGATGGTCATGGGTGCTAGAATAGAGGCTATCGTTTCGATTTTGTTTAAATGTCAGAAGATAATTGCAACAATTCCACACATTTTTAATGTAAAGCATTGAATTTTTTAGGAAAAAGAGAAAAAGATATTAACGTATGTAAAAATTTTCGTCCTCTGTCGTTGTATTATGCCGCTATAGTCCGGTAAATTGGATTGTCACATCATTTTAGATAATTTATCAATTCGGAGCATTAGCTCATATAAAAATTGTTTTGTACGAGACCACTCAAATGATTAAAACCATTATCAGTCGTTCCATCATTTTTCACCACTCCGACGAACAATGTTTGCATCTCACTTCATCACTAAAAATGTGTTCGAATTCAATTCACATTTGTTATTTTCACGTTCTCCAATCAAGCTCTGGTGCCACTTGTCACACATCATATGCACGATACAAATTAACACGTCTAGTTTTATTGATCTGAAAACAAGCTCAGGACAGAACTTCTTTTCCTCACATACATAACATTATAATATATATTACACTATATAACATAAAGTAACTACTACACATGCAAACCAGTTTTACACAGCACTTAACCTCAGGCTGATTGGAAGAGACTTTCCGATGATTTCTTAGCCGCCATCGCCGCCACTCCACCACCAGATACTGGACGGGTCGGCGTTGGGAGCTGGGGCGCTGGCGGTGGCAAAGGTGGGTCCCGCCCATAATTTTTCAGGTTTCCAAATATGTTCTCTACTGGTCTTGAAGTGATGATCATTTCAATAACCGGAGTATACGGAGGCCCCGGCTTCGGAGACGGCGGACCTGGTGGGGGTCTGCGGCCGTAATTGTTGAACTTTGGAAGAAGCAATAGAAATGCCTTCTGGATTGGACCTGGTGGTGCATGTGGCGCCGGCGGAGGCGTTCCAGGTTTCCCAAAACTGCCCTTGAGTTTATCAAAATCTTCTGCAATATATTGAAAAGTTTGTATGCTAATTATAAAGGAGGCAGCACACTTGTTTAATTACATGAAAGAGGAAAACTATTGAAAATGCACTTTGAGCCAAACTAATAGCCTTATAATCAGATGATTAAGTGATACAAGATTCTAACACATGCTGAAATGTTCAGAACTGAACATTTGGAACGTAAAATAATATGAAATGAGTGGTCCAACATATCATATTGAAAATAAACCCTAGGTCTAACTCACTCCAAGAACTAGCTCAAGTCAATACCCTAGGTCTAACTCACTCCAAGAACTAGCTCAAGGGACAAGGATTGTCCAAAACTATATAAAAAAAAAAGACTATACATACGTTTAACCAAAATGTGAGATTCTAATAAGACATATTGGCATGATTAAGTATCATGAAAGCAAATAATTTTATGGGTTATCTTTATGTTTTAATTCTCGATAAACGAGCAACATGAATATAACGAGTTCAACAAAAATTTATGGATTATCTTTGAAGGGATTAGACTGTACAACGTTACGAAAAATTTCAACAAAAATTTGTAACGAGTTTAACTCTCGTAATTTTAAATAAAGCTAAATATACAATTTTCCCATGCATAGTGAAAGTATGGAGGAAGGATTGCTACCTGGAAGAGTTCTTGCTTGAGAACCCACAAGAGCAAAGACAAGGATGAGTAGCAAAGATCTCATTATGTGACCTTCCATGTTTAGTAGCCTTAATATGAGTAATTATATAATTAAGATCAACAACTCAGGGGTATATATAGATGTTAATGTGGAATATTGGATAAATAAGAAAGTAGAATTCCAAAATATTATAATAAAATAAAAATAGTAATATGATATTATTTACTATTGGTGGTCCATGAAATGATTTTAGTCAAGTAAAAGCTTGGACGACACAAAGTGGAAATCCCTTTTTACCCGCGAAACTTTGTGATGTCATTGCATTTCTTCTTTTTATTTTTTCTTTTTATCTTTTTTTAAGGGAACTAAATAATTATATTGATACCATATATTTTCAAGTCTCTTTACTAAGTTGGGCAAGCCTCAGTGCTTCCATTTTCAAAAAGTTGTGGTGGGGACTGCGGACACACACACACACACAAAATTAGAGAAATTGATCCTTAATTGTTTTTATATAATTAAGGGCGGTTTTGATCAAAGCTTAATTTCAATTGGTAATGACACAGTTTGGGGGGGCCGCATTCATGCGTAGCATAGAGCTTTACTTTAATACAGAGAAAGGCTGCAGCATCACATAACTTAGAGGGTGTTGTTTTCAAAACATCTTATAAGATGTTTAAGAGCTTATAAGATGTCCTGAAGTGTTTGGTAAAATTTTTTTGAAAAAAATCTTATTAGTTCTCAAAATAAGATATTAGGAGCTTATAAGCTCTTTTTAGAAAAGTAAAGAGATCCTAACTTATTTTTAAGATCTTCACAAGTACCTTTACTTTTAACTATTTTAATTCCAAAATTGTTATTATTAACATCTTAGAAACCAAAAGATCTTATTTTATTCAAACACTTTAAAATTTTATTTTTACAATAAAATCTAGCATCTTATAAGTTAAAAAAACATCTTATAAGATGTAGAAATTTATAAGATGTTTTAAATAAGCTTAGCCAAACACTCTCTAAGATGTTTAAGAGCTTATAAAATGTTAAAATGTGTTTTATAAATTTTTTAAAAAAAGATCTTATTAGTTTCCAAAATAAGATTTTAGGAGCTTATAAGCTCTTTTTTTTAAAAAATAAGAGGGTATTTGGGTGAGCTTGTAAGCTCTTAAAAACATCTTATAAGATGTTTAAAAGTTTATAAAGTGTTAAAATGTGTTTGATAAAATTTTACAAAAAAGATCTTACTAGCTCGCAAAATAAGATGTTATGAGCTTATAAACTTTTTTAGAAAAAGTAAGAAGATTTTAACTTATTTTTAAAATCTTCACATGCATATTCATTTTTAACAATTTTAATTATAAAATTGTCATTACTAACATTTTATAAGTTAAAAAGCCTTATTTTATCCAAACATTTTAATAACTTATTTCTAAAATAAGATATAACATCTTACAAGCTCCAGAAACATCTTATAAGGTGTAGAAGCTTATAAGATGTTTTAAATAAACTTAGCCAAACACCCTCTAATGAGATTCTAACTTATTTTTAAATTCTTCACATGCACCTTCAATTTTAACTATCTTAATTACAAAATATTGTCATCATTAACATCTTATAAGCTAAAAGGTTTTATTTTATCTAAACACTTTAACAACTTATTTTTAATATAAGATCTAACATCTTAAAAGCTCCAAAAACGCCTTATAAGATGCAACAACTTATAAGATATTTTAAATAATTAAGCTTAGCCGAACACCCTCTTCTCTCCTGCTTTTGGTGATTGTTACCAAAAAAAAGAAACCCTTTTTAGGGACAAAAAGAAAAAAGAAAAAAGAAAAAAGAAAAAAGAAAAAAGAAAAAGAAATTGCAGTGCCAGTGCCATTCCTACTTTTCCATCAAAATATAAAGGAGAAGGTCATAATTTCTCCATGTCCCCGCTAGAAAACAGAATTTGAAGGGTGAAATTGCATTTTGATCTTGTAAGATAGAGGGTAAGCAAATCTTGTCCCACCCTTTTGGCGATTGAAAACATGTCCTCTTTTGTCATATATAAAACTAAAGACACTGAACATGATATAGTTTTAAGTTTTTGCTAAATGTAGTATATTTTAACAATGTTATCCCTCTCATTTTTAGCCCCAACCCCCAAAACATCTACTTCTCTCTCAACTCTCTTTCTCTATTAGCCGAAGCCCTATAGTGTAAAGTGGTATTGACCTTTCTTAAAAAACTGTCCTTTAAGGGGAGGTCAGGGTTTCCACCAAATCCCATAATAATTATTGGAAATTAGAAAAGAAAACAAACAAGCAAATTTTGCCAGTCTCCTCTTTAGCTTTAAAAAAATAAAAACAATAAAAGATAAAATGAATCTCTCTTTGTCTAGCTACATTTTCAAAATCCAAAATTCTTCTACACTTCTCTCTAAAGCTCAAATTGAACCAATCCCAACTTCAAATCTTCAATAATATTAAGGTTAGTATACAAAATTGTAATTGGTATACGAATTGGGAAAGAACATTTACAAATATTCCAATTCGTTTTTAATAGAATATTTGTAAATATTCTTTCCCTATTCGCTTTTTATCTTTCAAATAGACAAAATTCCCTTTAAGTTGTAGTCCACGTTCAAATTGGGATGAAATATTTGTATATATTCCATTAGATATGAGTTGATATAGTAAAATGCAATTTTTGTACAAGTTTAAATAGTCAATTGAGTAGAAAAAAAGTTTGGTGAGTGAAACGTAAAAACGGCTATAGCTCGACTAGAAAAGTATATTTATCCCTTGTTTCAATAATCTCAAATTAAACAATTGATTGTTGATTAATATATAACGGGACAAATTAAATACAATAGAAGAACATCTATGTTCCGCTTAATTCCAAATATTCCTGAAAATTCTTGCTCTTAACCCTTAAAAAATCAACTCACACACTCGATAAATTAAAGAATAATAGAGGATCTTTCCTCTTCCTTTTTCGTTTTTCCTTTTTTTTTTTTCTTTGTGTTCGATTCATAGATTAAACAGAAAACCACTAGAACTTTCTTACTACTAAATATGGCTGCGTCAGAAGTGATATAATTGCCTATTTCAGATACAACGTATCTATATCCAAAAGTGCATAATTAGAGATTAAAAATTTCAACCTTTAATTCATGACTTGAATAAGATCATTTGCATTAATTTTCTTTTCGATATTTTACTTTTCTGGTTTTGCAGCATTAACAACGAAGACTAGTGTTTCACCGACGCAATATATTAGGGGGAGACTTATGCATATTTTGAACTTAAAAATATCATCACTCCCGTCTTGAATACCCAAGTTCGAACCTCACTAAGAACATAGAGCTTGTCACATATGGTTGTATTATGGATTGGCAGTGACTAGCCTATGATGTTGGTCCGATAAGAAGTGGGGCTTTATTTACTAATGTGCTGGTGGGGTTGTAGTGACTAAATCAGGCGTTGTCCCAACGAGTTTTGGCGAAAGTTAAGCGTTGTCCGAACGAGTTTTGACGAAATGAATATTCTGTAGCAATTGGATTCCTTTAGTTGGGATAGCCACATTAGGTTCTCTCAACTCAATCTTTTTCTTATCGAAAAACAAAAAAAAGAAAAGAAAAAAGAACTTAAAAAATTGTATATTAAATATAAGCATGGATCACGTTTGGAGTTCATTTTTCACCCCTTTTACCAGTGGGTAAAAGCAATCCAACTTTATTAATGTTGATGATGATTCTGGCAACATGCCAAAATACATACATTTGGCAACTTTAGTCTTTAGGCCACGTGAATTAAAAGTGAATTTACGATTGCATTCCGTACAATTATTTGTGTTTCAACTTTTCACATTCCTTGCACCACTTTGATTTTGTCTTTATATGCCCCAACTTGGGATTATTTGTATATGGTTATAATAAGTTTCTAAAATATATAATAATGCCTAAATTTAGATTTTTTTTTATGCCTAAATTTTGAATTGAATATAAAAAGTTCAATCATGTCTAAGTATTGTCTTGTTGGAATTAATTTTCGATGTTTTGTTTGTAAAACCCAGTGGGAAGGCTGAGAGCATAGAAGCAATTTACAAAATTTCTCAACACTTGCGACTCCTTCAATTTGAGTCAAGATTTTAGTATAAAATGGTGCTGTTTGAGGGCAGGAATCATGATGGCTATGTACTCAAGTCCTCCCTCAGGGTTTATAAAGACCATAAATCTTGTCATTTAAGAGTTTCGAGATAGTTTATAAGTTGCTTTGACTTTTTCACTATTTGAACTATCCTTCTCCTAGAAAAACTTGTTATCGTGATGGTCTACATGATAATAGCTTAGTGTAATTGAGCATTTTATCTCTAGTGACATATTTGAATATTATCATATAAATGACATATTTACGTATTATTAATATTACCCTACCCATACCCAAAGAAAGGGTAGAGACTCATACCCATACTCATACCATTGATTTTCTATCATACCTATACCTTAACCATACCCACTGAAAATATTCTAATGAATATGGGTAGGGTCTGTACTCATAGCTTACACATGGGTATGGGTAAAGTCTATACCCATACCCAAATATTACTTATATATAATAACATTCAAATTTCATTAATTATTAATTAATATAAAATTATTACTATTAAGATTAAATGTATATTAATAAATGTATGCATAAACTTAATGTATATAAACTTAAGAATATATATATTAATTTTTTTCAGTTATATATTTACTTGGTTTGAATATTTTTAGTTGTAAACTTTCATTAATTAATTATATATTTGTTCGATTTGAAGATTTTCATATTAATTAAAACATGTTCATTTTATATTTTTTTTTCCACATAAAAGTAGTAAATTTAAACTAATAATCGATAGATAATGCAAAAACAAATTTAGCAGTAATAATTCTAACAGAAGAGGTAATTTCGAATAAAAAATTGCTTTTATTAGGAATTCCTTAGACGGTGTGCCATACATGCTTAAAAAGCTCAATGAGTCTAGTTTTAAACAAAAATAGTCGAATATTCCATATTTATATCTATTACCTAAAATTTCGGATATGGATATAGCAATATCCACATTCAAAAATTATTCTCATTTTTGCAAAATTTTAGATATAATTATTTATATAAATAATATAATGTTAGGTATTAAATTATATGTAAAAATAAAATTTAAAAATTATGCATTATATATTAAAACTTTTGGCTATGATAGAATAGTTGAAATGATTTTGGTCATAAACTTTAGTTTTTAAACATTAATATAACAAATTCAAATATATGAAGTAACTAATTCAAATACAAGATGAAGATTGAGAATAATAGATATAATATCTCGATATTATATTTGCATCATGAATATTAAAATGGATATCAAATATTTGAACATCCGATCGATATCTGACGGATGCAGATGCGGATATTTATTTTCAGTATCGATAAAATTGAATCTACATTCGAATATCCGAATTAACATGCCTACATTCATAAACCCAATGGATATTTATATTAAAGGATAGACCCAATTGATAGATCCTATGGGTCTTAATACCCATTGGATAGAGCAAAGTATAGGATCTTGTTACATGGGTATTTTAGGATATGAGTATGGGTATGGGTATGAGTAGGTTAATATCCTACCCTACCCATTTACAGGCATAAGTTTATTTTAATTGAATGGTTAGCATGAAATTTCTCATCAAATTGAGAATCTTATTACAAGAAAAAAAAAACCCCTTATGTTCTGGATTTAGGTGTACATATGACGATATCATTATACATAATTCAAAATCCCATTGAGTACCTAATCATATATAATTGAGTTTTACTACGTAGAACTTTTACTATATAATACTATCTTAAAATGAAATGCTAATATCATTATATATAATTTAATATCGCACTTAAGTATCCAATCATATATAATTGAGTTGTACTAAATATGATTTTTAATACATGCAAGAATATCTTAAAATGAAATGTTGATATCAACATTTATAATTTAATATCCCATTTAGACATCTAATCATACAATTAAGCTACCAAACATCATATAGTACCGAACGACCTCGATATAAAAAACTTGTTCACTACTCCATATCTATCATAGATTTGCATAATCTAGGAAACAAGATCATTTGCGTAAGCAAAAACATTTATATACATATATATATAATTAGTCGCTATTGGTGATTCATACAAGTAGCTAGTGTAGGAAAACTTAATATATTAAATAAAAATATTTTTATATAATTTTATGAGTGGACCACCCACTACATTGGCTAAATATTTCATTGCAGGCCCCAACACCCCCACCCCAACCAAAACCAAAAAAATAAAAAGAAAAATGTGTAACACTCTCTTGTCAAGAAATAATAGGCGTTATAACTGTTTATAATTTTAAAAGACATGCATTATGTTATCCTATCAAGCAATGTGGCTTACTCATGAGTTTTGTAACTTGTTTGTTATTTTAGCCTGTGTGATATCATTTTAAAATATATAATACTCACAAATATTAATACTTAATAGCTTTCTTTTTGTCTTTTTTTTTTTTTTTTTCTTCATAAACATTTTTTGTTCTACCATTTCTTCCTCCTTTAACCAAGGAAACTTCAAATAACAAATAAGATATTTGTGAGTATTATATACTTATTAAAATAACGAAACCAGCCGTTACACATGCAAGTGAGCCACACTGCCTAATGGAGGGGAGCATAATACATGGGTTTTAAAATCATAAAGCGTCTCAATGTTCATTATCTTTATCACAGTAGGTTTTTTGCATATTTCATATTTCACGTCAGGGTCAATTGCAATTTACTCACAAAAAATTAGGGCATTAGTTACGAAGACTATTTCGTAATTGATGATAAAAATTCATAACCTTTGCTATATATTGATCGTAATCCTAATCCAAAGCAAATATTCAAGTATCTAACTTCTAGCTATGAAATTAGTTGTAGTTGAATTCGAACAATGGTTTACATATTCACTGCTGAAGACTAGGCATCAGCCATAAAAAACTTGCTAGGAAACTGACTTTTAGGGCTACTAATTAAGCCACAAATTTTTTGTAGCCAATGTGACTTTCTTATCAATAGTATAATAATAATTAGTTATGGACAATTTCGTAGCAAAGGGGATTAACTATGAGAGCATCTGCTTCAAATTTTGTCATGATTAATTGCGTAGTCGAATTTGAAACAAATACTCTCATAGAAAATTTTTGCTATAAAATTAGCCGTAGCCATGATTCTTGTTATTATAAAATTTAATATTTAATTTGCTACCAAGAATTTGTAGTTTAATTTGTAGCCTTGGTTACGAAATTAACTATTTAAAAATTTTTTAGTAGCGAATGTCTAATTTTTTGATAGTGATTGATAGCTAATATTTTATTACTTTAAAAAATTATATTTGTTACAAAAAAAAAAATTGTAATTTAATTAACTCATGGTTCTAGCTATGGAAAAATATTAATTTTGTAATAATTTAGGTGTACCATCACTTGTTTTGAAAGTGACCATATAATGTATTAATAATAATAATGTCTCAGTCCAGCACTCGTCTTTTTTTGTCAATTAGTTCTATAATCTAGGAGAAGACGTGTCTCTAAACGAGGTGACTTCCAACATTTTTTAATGTGGATTGATATCATATGTTGTTAATAAACTATATTTACTTGTGTATTTAATTATTTCTTGATTTGTATGTTATGTATTGCAAATATGAGCTATCATATATGGCAGGTCTATGTAAGATATTTCAGAAATTGTTTAATATTTGTTGACTAGTGGATTTTGTTTGACTCATCTCCCTAGTAATTATTATCCCTTGTGAAAATAAACCTAAATTGAAAGGGAGGATGAAAATGCATTAATTTAGATACTTCAATATGAGTACAATACGAAATTTCAAATATTTTTTTTAAGAGAAAAACGACTAGAAATTTTACTATTAAAAAAAAATCATTACAAAAAGATTAAAAGACGAGTTGTAAGGAATGCATCCCAAATATGAGAAATAGCCCAAATACTCGAGAAGGGAAGCCCCTGCTCCAGGTTTCAAGTAGAGAATTGTCATTATAACCTTGCGATCCACACTGCCAATTTTGGGTCGAGTCTCGTCCGTATGACTCATGAAGACCCGATCAATCTTGAATTCCAACATAGGACACGTGTCCTAACCTCACAAGTTGACTCGGGAATTAAGATGCAAGGAATTGGGTATAAATACTAGCTCAGTATGTTAAGATAAGGGCAGAGGAGATACGACCCAGCATAGTATACATATGACTATAGATTGTACCAAGCAACCTAACTCGACCTTGATTCTGTAGATCCCAACAAAGAAAGTTGGGTGTTGGCCGAGGTTATTATCTCGACCTAGATCAACACCATTAACGTTTTATCAGACAATATGCAAATTTCCTCATGGCTTTGTGTAAAAATATATCAACCTTCCGATGAATTTAGATACTATATATAATGTAGATATAGCTTGGAAATTTTTTAATATAAGAATGTTAATAATTGTAAATACCAAATAATTAAGCTCACATTTAAACTCATAATCACATTTATATGTGCAGAAAATTCGATCAACTAATATTTCAATTATAAATTAAACGAGACCGATGCATGCAGGGTTTAGTACATGAACCAAATTTTAATGTCTACTAAATCCAATTTCATTGAAATAGACTGAGTATCGAGCCAAGTTAGGTTTGGTTAAAGCATAATTCCATTCTAATTTAACTATTCAAGAGTTTTGGATGGAAAAATATTCAAATGCTGCAAATATATATATGTTTAGTTGCAAGAAACGCATTGGAGTAAAGTTAATGATGGAGTTTGTGTTGCCGATTGAGACAACCATCTAATAGACTTTTATTAACAATTTTGTAAAACCAATTAAAATTGGAGAAAATAATATCAAGTCACTTGAGCTATGGACATTATTGGACATTATAGCACTTCGCGATTTGATCAGAAAAAAGGTTTCACTTTTCCATCTTAACTTCATGAAATTTCCAATTTGCAACCCAAATGCATTTTTTGATAAAATATTTCATTGGAATTACCTCACACACGACGTACGTGTAAATAGCAAGGTAGAGTTGGCCAAAAAAAAAAAAATGTTTTATTACCACCTAACATGAAATTTTGCATGATGCCACTTATAGTTAGAATTTTCCATCGGAAAATACATTTCGATTAATGTAAAATGAAAATTTCTCGAAATTGAGATAGCAAAGTGAAATTTTATTATTAAGTTACAAAGTGCAAAAGCATCCAAAATTTGAGTAACTTAATATCATTTTCTCTTAAAATTATGTTCTTACTAAGTAGTAAAACATTAGATAAGCATAATGTAATCAAAGCAAGAGCCCTTGTATGTCATCCATTTGGTTTTACTAATTTAATTTGTATGATTTGGATACTTATCATTTTACTCTTATTTTTCATAATTGTGCCATACACAAGATTAATTTAATAGAATATATATTAGTAGATTTACTTGTAGATCTAGTACATAATTAATTTATCATAAGGAGAGTTGTGGTGATACATAATCGTCATTTTAGTAGGGGTGGCATACTTATCCTAAGTCATCTCCTTACAGATTTGATACAACAAAATACAAACTAAATAATTTAATTTTATTTAGGCTTACCATAACTAGCAAAGAGCTCACTATGAAATTATTAATTTTTTACAATCAAAGGATTAATAGTTGTGGTGGAAACAATAGTCAATAATGCAAAATTAATAGCCGTGATGGATGTAGTAGCCAATAATCCAAAAAATCGTAGTAAAAATTTCATTTGTCATGGCTGCATTAAGGTGAAAAACATTCATCTCAACCACATGCTATGATGGATTTTTCGTTACCTTCACAGAAATCACGGATCATTATCATGGTAAAACTATGGAAAACGACTTTTCGCCATCACTTTTTCATATTAACATTAGTTTTAACCGTGATAGTTGTTCAAATTTTTGTACTGGAGTCACTATGATTATGTCCAAGATAGATAATCAGAAAAGATAACTTAAAAGATTTAAAATAATTTCAAATCTATTTTTTTACTATCAATATGACACCAAACTTAATAGGATATCATTATAAATAACTCGATCTTTTATATTCGAATTACTTTGAAAGGTTGGCACATTATAGCATTATTTTAACCTTTACAACAATAAAGTTTCAATTATTGGAGTGGATGCACTAAATTCCATATACCAATCCACTTGGGGAGCAGCCAAACCCCACAACAATCATGTGCTTTACCACACTTAATACCCAGAGACAGTTACGTGGAATATATCCCTCGTGTTATCATGTTTATCAAAATATTCTCTACAATAATTATCAGTAAATCGTTTGTCATTAAATCAGTTAACAAAAAAATTAATAAATTTTTAGTAATATTATAATTAGACACCCTGTTGTTACAGTAAAATATTAGATTTTTTAAGTTGAGTAATTATAGTGTTATACAAGTTTTGTTAATTTTTTTGTCAAAACTAGCAATAGAAAAATGGGAAAGCGTGTGTATAATAGTGATTAATTATGATCTAAATCTCAACAAATATTCTGATAATTATATCAACTTTTAATGTAATTATATGATTTAAGCACACCAAAAGACAACATATACTAAAGGACACAAGTTATTTATGTGTATGCGAATAAAAAAAGTTAGCATGAGTCAAAGAAAATCTAACGAGGATGGCAGAATCTATGTCACTCTAAAACGAATGACATATTATGTCCAATAATTTCTGCTGAATAATATTATTCCAAAAAAAAAATAATAATAATAAATAATAAGAAAAAGTGGATGGTTACTGTTGAAAAAGATGACGAGAACCACGTTATGTGATGGCAATAATTGAGCTTCGCAGAGACACATCACTAGTGACGAACAGTTGGCAAGTCAGAAATTTAGCGGGACAGTTACCTCAACATCCCATGAAGATTCAAATAATTATCAAAATATTTGTAAAGATTTGGTAATTATTGTTACATTTTTTATCGTGACTTTATGTGATGTATAATTATAATTACACATCCTGAGCTTACGCATATTTATAATTACACTCTCTTATTCAAGAGATCTACTTATAATATTTTATGATTTTCAAGGCTATATGTATTATTATCAGCTGAACTAATAGTAAAGAGTACGATAATAATTATACAAATTTCAAGGAATATTGTGATAAATATGCCAAACATTAGGAGGTGTTAGAGATAATTATTCCACATTTAGTTGTATTGAGAGATATAGGCATGCTCGCCAATAATATGGAGAGTTTTGTAATAAAACTGTGCATCAAATGAGAGGTAGAGGAGTTCATATGCAAATCTCGTAATGTTCGTCTTTCCATAGGTTAGATATCATCATATACTTCTTCCCTGATTAAAGAGTTTGAGAAGACATACATACATAACCACCACCCCCCATAAATGGTACTATTTGATAATTCTCAAATCCATTGTAGAATGTGGAAGGGCTAACTTTGCAAGATATTATCTTAATGGCATATTTGATGGGAGGTTTTGTGAAGGAGATGAACCTACATGCGAGTTTATGCTCCTCAACTCTTAGATGGATGACGAGATTAGTTAATATCATAGCCTCAAATCAAGAGTTCTCAGGAGAGGTACATGACCACTATCCGACAGGACGATGACCGTGTCCTGAGCCACACTTAAACAATCGAGTATATTGATATATCATTCCATCGACACATATCGGTAATTTGATAGTTTTACTTGAAAAAGTACCTCAAATGGACTATAAATAGTATTAAAACACTCGATTCTCCAATGAATCAATATAGCAAAAGGATAGGAATGAGCCACATTAAAAAAGTTCTCTCAGGCATTATTTAGGTCGTGTCTTTAGCTAAAATTGGTATAACTTCTTCTCCTCCAATTTGTCTTTAAGATAAATTTGGCCCATATCAGTACATACAAGTTTTTAGCAATCTCTTTTGGCATAAAGTGACCAATTTTAAGATATAGAATTAAGTATTTGAAAAATATATTGAACTCTGTGTTTTAAGATAAATACTAATATGTGTTTGCTAAATGTCATTGTATGCCATGAATTTATATATGTTAAAAGATCGTGTTTTAGAGACTTAATCATTATAAGTCGCTCAGATTACAAATATTTTTTAAAACGTTGCAAATATGGTGGACATGTCTATTCGCATTGGCTATAGAGACAATCTCAACTATCCAAAAGGTTCATAACAAATAATCATGCTCTTTTAACTACTAGCAGTCATGGCACGCGCTTTCTGCATGCATAATTTTTTTAGCATATTTTATTTGTGCGAACATTTTCTCTACTATGATAGAGATTAACATATAACAAGGCTTATATATAATTTATTTTTATGATACATATATAATAACTTAATACATCAAAGCAATAAATAACATCCAAATGTAATAAATAAAGTAATGCAAACACGAAGTTTCTAAATGTTTTATATGAAGAAAATTGTTGAAGTTTAGTTAAAACGGGAAGTTTTTAAGAAAGTGAGAATGATAAATTTGATATAAACATGGATGAGTAGGTTAGTAAATTCGAGAAAAATACAGATTTGTCCTTATAGAATTAACGTGTACAATAATATATAGGGATAATTACTTCTACACCCCTTGAGATTTGAAATAATTGTCAAAATATCTCTTGATATTTAGATAATTACCATTACGCTTCCTATTGTTTATTGAGTTAATAGATAATTACAATTACCTCTTTGAAATTCTTGAAATATTACAAGCAAACCCCTTACATGGGGGTTTAATTGCAGTTAAGCATAAACTCAGGAGATGTAATTATAATTATGCATGATGCTGAACTAGGAATAGGGGACGTAATGGTAATTATTCAAACTTCAGGAAGTGCTTTTGGTAATTATGTCAAATCTTGGGGTATAGAGGTAGTTATTCCTAATATATATATATATATATATAAAAGGTAAATTTGAATTTTTAGAAATCGTACCAAGAGTACGATTACAAAAACTTTCTTTTTATAATAACTAACTATCGTCGTGCGTGGTTCTCGCATGCATAAATATTTTGTTTCTTAAGTGTTATTTGGGCGTACATATAGAAATATATATTTATTATCTTCTATTTAATATAATAATGGATTATAACAATTTACAACATTAAAATAATAAATAAAATCCACTTATAATAAATACTACTGAATTATGTAAAAAAGTTGGGCCATGAATGTTGCATAGAATAGTTGTAAAACCGAAATAGTCTTCAGCCAACAAAAGAAAAAGAAAAGGAGAAAAAGAAAAGAAAAGACAGAAACGTGACTCCACCTTAAGAAAAAAAGTTTTATTTTTGAACATCCCATCAAATAATTACTTCATTGAGCCACCATAACATCTAACTTAGCACTACCCATCAAAATAATAATAATAAAAAAAAAAAAAAAAAAAATCTCACTTAGCACACAAGAATTCATGAACTTCTCATTTAGCCAAGTAGGAATAATGTTTTTGTCATACAAATAGACGGGAAAACTTGTACTAGATCAACACCAACCAAAAATATTGAGAACGTTTTTCAATTCTATTTTAATGCTAAAACCCTCTCCTTCTCATACCAATGTTAGTAGAGTACAACCACAATAGAATACCTACAATTAGTAGTCGATGCCAAAAATCCAAAAGGGGGCAACTTTATTGGGGAACTAGAGTTTATTAGGACTCGATATCCTTTTCGAAGTTCCTCTATCATGAAGATACGACGAAGCGCCTCTTTTTTATCTTGTCACCACA
>JACFYI010001187.1:928279-940845 GCA_014898755.1 Handroanthus guayacan
TTTTTTTTTTATAGAATAATAATTTTTTTAAAAGAAATAACTAATATATTCAATCAATACATTATCATTAATTAATAAGAATCAAAGTTCAGATACAATTTCTAAGAAAGAAAAACTCTAAACATTCAGCTACTATATTAGGGAAATATTTTTAAACAAGCATACCATGCAATAGAAAAACAATCTCATATATCAGTTGAAATCCAAATCATAACCTCTAAAATAATGAGACATTCACTTTGTCATTAAAACAAAGTCTCATTGACAATAATAGGCTTTTGTTATTGAATAGTAAATTTAAATAATTATTTATTAGTTCTGGTATTTGATCTTAATTTCGAATATAATTGTCTTAATTTAATAATATGAAAAAGTTGTTCTATTGAAAAGGTAATGAAAAAGCAAGTCAATTTTTATCAATTTAGTAAAAGAAATGTGAAATATTCTAAATAAAGATGCGATATGAGATAATTCAAAGTTTTTGCAATGGTTCCATATTTTATCCATAGGTGGACTTTTTCATAAGAATTAATAATTCATATAATATAAAAAAAAATAATAAAAAAAGGAAAACGCGAGTTGAATTGTACCTCGAAAGTGGGACCAACCGGTGGAGGAAGGAACACGAAACGAGGCAACTACCAACAGGACAAATCTCAACCCTTCATTGTCTTTGCCTCATCAATATCCCATTTCATCTCCCTCTTTCTTTCTCTCTCTACAAATTCTTGCATCTTTTCTCGGAAGTAACGGGCTGTAAGAACAAAATTATCAAGAAAATTCTTGTATAACAGTAGACCAAAGAACCCTGATGCTCAATTCTTGAAGAAAACTAAGTTATGGGGGAAGCAGAAAAGAATAAGGTAGAGGGAGGAATCTTGAATGGGTTTTCTCCAGCTTCTCCAACTCCCATCTTCTGGAAATCTAGGAAAAGATCATCTTCTGGTATTTATTCTCAACCCATTAAAAGAAAAAATTATTTCCCCCCTTTTTTCTTGATTTAAATTTTGTTTTTCGGTTAAAGTTCATGGCTGAAATAAAACTGTGATCATTAAGGGCACTGTGTGAGAATTCTGTATATTTCTTGTTTTATTGTTTGGTTTTGTCATTTGCAAGAGTGTAAGCTGGGATTTGTTGTATTTTTTACTATAATTATTTGAAATACCTCAGAATTAAAGATGCTTTGGGAGCTTATATGATGAGTATTTTATAAGAAGTTGGATCTTGTTTTAAAAGTAAATTGTTCAAGTTCTTGCGTTTGGATAAAGTAAGATTTTGGAGTTTATATGGTGTTAGTTATGCAATTTTGTAACTAATATGATTGAAACTGAAAGAACATTTTATAAGTTTTAAAAATAAGTTAGAAATCATATCGATTTCTAAAGGAGCTTATGTAATTCTGACATCTCATTTTGACAATTTATAAGCTACTGGAAAAATTTATCAAATACTGTATGACATTTTATCAACTCAATCATACACCTTCTACATAATCGTTAAAGGAAAAAAAAAAGAAAAAGAAAAATCTATTTGGGCCATTAATTAGCTAGAAGTGCCATTTAAATGTAACAGAGTAAGTTTATCCTTTGATATATATTATATTATTGCAACAAATCCAATAGAAATCGTGGCCCCGTTACACTTATATTTGGGGTCTTATTATTGTCGAAAGAATCCACTTTTTGTTGGACTCCTCATCATAGGGAATTTCTTTTTTTTCCTTTTTTTGCCATTTTTTGAGTGGATCATTTAGTAGAGAAAAATTAATAACTTGCAAAATTTTAAACATAAATTAAAGAGATGTATGGGACTTTAGGGTCATTGCATCCCCACTATCTTCCGTATTGCTCAAATTTGAGATATTCTACTCAAATTGGCATTTGGTTCTTCTTAATCAAGTGTGACAAATATACCTATGGTGCCCAATATGTTCTTGTGTGATTCTCAATAGAGCTAGATGGCGTTGCTTACATCTAAAGCAATTTCAAGGAATCTTGTGAGCTATTTAGGGAAGGAAATAAGCTAGGCTGCTCATCAGGGTCCATGGACTGGCTTGGTCTATTTAGCAAATAGTCCAGATTAAGGCTTTTGAAGAAGCTTATTTAGTAAAAAATGCCAAGCATATGATTTTAGAAAAATCCATAAAACGTATTAAGCTGATCTCTATAATTTAATTATATTATATAGTATATATTCAGTTTACTTTTATATTTTATGTTTATTAACTTTATTAAGTTTATATGTGTTCTTAATATTTGTATTTTTGTCCTAGCACGTGGATTTAATTTAGCTTATAAAAATATTAGGTTATGATTTTTTCTTGGTTTAGATAAATGTAATATAATTGTTAATTGTTTTCTTGTAATATAAATTATAAGAGTATTCGGATCTATTAAGGTCTATTAAAGTCTTAATCTTGTTAAGGCTTAAGCTTAATTAGAATCTTAACAAAAATAAGCTTTCACAAACTAGGCTGAGGATTTGGAAAAATCTAAAAAGGCCAGGCCAGGCCAGGCATTGATATTTGACACTGGTAGGCCATATTGGATTGGTCATATTAAACATATCTGGGCAAGATTAAATATTTGACAGAGTTACCTGATATTGTGATCATTGTTGATCTGCATGAAGAATATATGGCTCTAGAAGCTAAAACTATATGGAGTCAACTATGTGTTTGGTAAATTAAATACCATGGTCTAGTAATCAAGCATTTTGATTAGTTGGTAATATTAGTATTATGGCTCTATTAAATTTAAGGAATATATAAATTAGTCTTAAGTTTGATAAGTATGATATAAAATTTGGATAACAATTATATATATTTTCACATACATATATATTAGATTCATATGGCTAATCATATGTTGGGTAATCCTTATTATTTTGTAGCTCCTAGATTAAAGACATAAATGCATCTTCTTAAAGTGCATTTCGTATAAGGAATTACAATTTTAAGTACATTTTTTAAATTTTATCATTCTATCCTAACATATCTTACCCCATACTAATAAATCTTAAAGGGAGGACAAAGCGTTAGTAGTAAAAGAAATAATATGGGATAGACCCTTGTGGCGAGCCGACCCACTACTAATAATGGGGTATCAAAGGAGCTATACGTGGTTACAAAATAATCTTATTCATCCTTGACCCTTGTAATCACTAAGTGTTTTTATAAGTAAAATAAATTCAATACTTGTCATGCATTCATCAAATGAAATAGGAGATGAAATATGTTTCGAAATAGAGGATCTGAACCGTTAGAATTGGGCTGCATTTTTTTAAATTTTCATCCGGGAAATCTATCTCTACTATGTATCAATATTCCAGCCGTTGGCGTGAAGAACGCGAACGAGGCAGTAGATGGTTCCGGTTCTGATAAAGTCTCTGAGAAACAGCAAGAATCATCTGGAGAAGAACAGCAGCAGCAAGAACAGACGAGCCTCCCTATCCTTTCTGAAAAACGGAAAGCTCTATTTGAACCGTTGGAACCAACAGATGCCATAAACAAAAAACGCCCTTCAGCAGAATCTTTACTTCCACCTCCTGACTTTGATTCTGCAAGTTATCCAAAAGGTTGGCTGATTGGGAAGAAACGGAAGCTTGTCAATGTGGATGTTGTTGAGAGCATGAGGAGGATTGCAGTTCAAGAAATGAACCGAAAGGTGCTGTTCTTGAATACGGCCCCTTTTTAATTTCTAATGTGATCGAGCATAAAACGGTGTCTGGCTAAGCTTATTCAGAACATCTTATAAGCTTAATTTTTAAGTTTGTAAGATGTTAGAACTTATTTTAAGAGTGAGCTGTACAAACTTGGACATAACAAGATATAGGAGTTTAAAATAGGTTAGAAATAACAAATTTATAGTTAATACATTTAAATTAAATGTGCACGATAAAATCTTAAAAACAAATTAGGAACTATTAATTTTTTTTTAAAGACTAAGAAAACGCCTAATGTTGGACCTTTTATTTTTTTTTAAAAAAAAAAAAATATAACAAATCCTCCTTTATCTTTTAGAATTACAAATACTCCCTTGGCATCTACCTCCATCTAACAGTTGGTTGTCATGCGGAATTTTAACAAACATGCCTCAGTCACAAGGAGGTATTTGTAATTTCTTCTTCTTTGGGTCAAACTATAAGGGACTTTTGGTAATTAACCCCTTAAGAAAAGAGGTTACATCATTACAGATCTTAACATCTTATTTTCATTACCTATAAGCTCTTTTCTAATAAAATTAGTAAAACACTTTGCAAAATCCTATAAGCTGTCAATCATCTTATAAGATGTTTCAAAGAACTAATGAGCTCACTTAAACACCCCTATAATGCATCCATTTACATATTCTATACAGGACAGAGAAATCGATGGGCTGAACGAGCAACTAGAAGAGGATGCTCGATGCCTAGAGCACCTCCAACTGCAGCTTTTGGAAGAACGAAGCAAACGCACTGACGTAGAGAGGCAAAATGGAATGTTGCAGAACCAAATAGCAATGCTTATGGACATGTTACAGGACAATGATGCAGTAGATGATGATGGAAATGAGGGAACCTAAAGGTATTTGCTTTTTATTCACTTGATATATTCCTTATTCTTTGTAAATTGTATTGTAGTAAGTATAAGTTGAAGAGGTTGTCAGAAATATTAGCAATTATGAATTGCCTCTCTGATTTTCTTTTTGTTTTAGTTGGTTGTTGTCAAAGTGTAAAACCATTGGAAATTCTGTATTTTATGCTGTGTGTTTCTGAGATAGTGTAAGAATACTTATGAAATAGTGAAAATGGAAGTGGCTTTGTATTGTTGTATTTGAGTGGATCCTAATAGTATTTTGAATTGTTTGTTGATTGGACAAAGTTTTAAGGAGAAAGTTTGAATTATTTTCCGTGTTGAATCTTGGACATTAATGTTTCGAATGAAAATTCCGAGAATTATCTTTTGTCTCTTGGAGGGATTATGTTACTATTCAATTATTTGGACAATTTGTTCAATATGGGTTAAATCATTGCTCATGCTTTGTGGTTAATTAGAAAAAAGATAAAAGGAAAATTTAAAAATGATAGCATGGTGAGGATGCATGCTTTTATCCATACCATATCTACATCTGTCTATATCCTTATAAAAAGAAAGCCAGCTTGTTTTGTGTTTATAGTCATGGTTCGAATTCTAGTTTTTGTATTCCCTTACTTACCTTATGTCTATATATATAAGGACAAATTGCACTTCACCCCCAAAAAATTTCAAAATGTGCACTTTTCCCCCTAAAATATTTAATACACAATCATGCCTCCCAAAACTAGTGAATAGTGTTTGCACATTACCCCCCACTGAATAGTGCACATTTTGAAATTTTCTGAGGGGTGAAGTGTAATAAGTCTTATATATAAATTTCCATTCTTACCTTATACATATATATATATATTTATATTTTTGTAATTTATATATTCTTAAACTTATTCCATAATTTAAGATGATAACTATTATGTCTTGTAAAATTAAAATTTAAAATTAAAATGAAATTAAATCAGTGTTCTCATTTTTAACAAATTCTCTCTCTTCCCCCATTTTTTCCAGGGGGAGGGGATTAGTCTTACCACTATTTTCTTTTTCTCCCGCAAAATCCTGCTCCATTTGTACGTTATTTGAGATTGTTCAACCTCTATTTTTCATTATAAGAGGTGATAAGCATTTGGAATTTGTACAAATATCAAATCACATGTGCTCATATGTTTTAATTAAAGAAGATTTTGGAAAATGGGTAATCGATGATGCACGGGCATGTATACGGCGATACAAATACGATACGATATGAACGTGGTGATATGGATTTTTTAAAAATTTCAGAACACAATACGTTAAGAATGCGGCTATATATATATATATATGTGATAAATATATGAAATCATGGGGGATAGTTTCAATTGAAAGAAGTGAAAGAAAGAGAAAGTACACTAAAGGATTGTAGATAAAAAAAAAAAAACAAAAAAAAGAGTCTGGACAATAGGTTTTTGACAGTGTTACGTAGTCTATATTTAGCTTTTGAAAATGATACACAATTATAATTTTTTTTTCCAAAAGAAAAAGTTAAAAATTATGTTTTATTAGCCATGTCTACACAATACCGTATTTGTCGGGTGCTCTTTAAGTATCCCTTGAGTGTCTCAGTTGTGTCTCTCGCATGTTCGAATTTTTTAATTATTTTTTAACTCTTGACATGCCACGTAGCGCGTTGGATACGTGTCCCACGTGTATCTCCGCGTATCTATGTTGACGCATGTCTAACGCTGCGTTAGCTATTTTTTGAAGTATCTATGCCTCATAGGATAATCGTTTTATGGCTCCCATTTTTAAGTTTTTCTTCTTCCCACTATTAGATTTGCTGTGGTTTATTTTCTAAATTATTTTATTTATTTTGATTATTATCAGGCAATTTGGTTTCAAGCTGAGAATGGATACATTCTTTTTCTTTTTTTTTTCTTAAGAATTAAAAATAGTGATATTGAGGTTCTAATTTTATGTACAAGCTAAATATATGTGTTTTTTTACTATTTTATGAAAAAAAGGATATAATGAGCATACTCTCTTGAATTTTCTAATGAATCTTGCTATTGTTTATATTGTACATTTTTCATAATTGTTGCATAACTTTTTGGACATAATTCAGGGTTCCAATATACTTTCAGGATTGTAATTCATTCCGTCATTATAAGACAATATAAATGGAAACAATGTGATTAATGCAATATCATGATGTTCACTTCAAGAAAATAGGTTAAAAAAAAAATTGGAAATTCAATTTTGTTTGATAATTTTGATATAACTTGCTTCATGCTTAATAGGGTTTCGTAATAATCATATGCATGGGTAACATATGCGAGAACCGATAGTACTATATATAAAATATCAAATCTAACCTCTATATGCATGGGTAACGTATGCGAGAACCGATAGTACTATATATAAAATATCAAATCTAACCTCTGTTGATATGTTTTCATGTGATGCTTTTAAAATTTTCTTATTGTGGTTTTACACTTGTAATATTTTTAGAATTCTTTCGTTATTTATTTTTCTATTTTTTTCGAGAGAAAACTTCCTTTGTTATTATTGTTTTATTATTACTGTAACTTATATAGCTTCCTTTAAGATTAATAGCCCATTATAACCACTTTACAATCCTACAATTATATACGGATATATTCGATCAAATTATATGTATTATACTCTAATTATGTAGTCCATATGTATATATTGTGCAAGAGACACTCGTTATATATATAAAACTAGAGAAATGAGTCACCATCAAAAAAGAAAAAAAAAATGTAAGAAAGAAAAAAGAAATAGAAAAATGAGTCTAGTTGAAGGAAGAAAGAATTCAATAAGCATCCAACGGTAAATTTTAATACATAAAGCTCCCCCAATTCTCCATTCCAACGGCTAAAACTATTTGTAAGATATTTTCTCAATTTAAACCGTTGAATCAATAGCAATCCAACGGTCACTATTCAATGCTAAACAATATGACCGTTGTCAGTCAGAGATTTTCTTCCCAAGTTTCATCAATTTATACTCCACTCTGTTAGCCTGTACGCTCCACTCCTCACTTTATCTCTAGAAAAATTCAAAAAACTCTAAGAGAGAGAGAGAGAGAGAGAGAGATGGCAAAAGCTTTTTGACCATAGTGGCTACAGAAATCCCAAAAGAAGCAGATGTAAGAAGCGATCGTTTTTAAGTGTTTTCCTCTTCGTTTTGGGCGAGATTTGAAGCAGTTTTTGGTGGGTATGGCAATAGCGTTGAAGAATCAGAAATTGAAGAAGAATTAAAGATGGGTCTAAGAGCTATTTTCCCCAGCAAGAAAATCAGAGGTATATTGGGGATCCTTGTTTTTATTTCTCCGCATGTTTGTCATCAGCTTTGCTCTTAGTTTAATGGAAAGTTGTGATTAGATTTGAATGGGATTTCGAGGGATTAATTTCTTTTCTTTATCACATATGACTATCATGTGGATTTCTTTGTGATCAGTATGAATATATGTTGATTTTCTTTGTCTAAGTTCATTCTTGGAGGAGTTTTTGGTATAGTTGAGCAGGAATTTGTTGGTTTTTTATTGATCTTATTTGAATATCAAAGTAGGTTCTTTTTCTTGTTTTGGTGTCTCTGTTGGATTTTATCTATAAAACTTATGCCTTTCTCTGCAATCGTAATTATATGGTCACTGTACATATGCTTATGTCTTCGAGGGCTTAATTTTGATGAACAATAACAAGTGTATTTGTTCCTATGTCACTGTTCTTTTTTGTTTTGTTTTCTTTTCTGTGTCTTTATTATTGAATTTTCTTAGGTTTAATGGCAAGATTTGATGATCTTTTAAGGGAGTTTTGTGGGAATGATTTTTTTTCTTTACAAAGTATGATTATTTGCTGATTTTCTTTGTTCATGTTCACTTCTTAAATAGTTTTTGCTATTTGATAAGAAATTTGTGGGGCTCTTTTTTTGATCTTATTTGAATATGATAAGTTAGTAACTTCTTTTTTCTTTGTCTTGATATCGCCGTCGAATTTGTTCTCAAAATCATGACTTTCCTTGCAATTTTATTTTAGAGGGCCTGATTTTGATAAACAATAATACATGTAGCCAAATTCTGATGAACAATATTACATGTATTCATTTTTTTTACTTCATGTGATTATTGAGATAGGTTCTTGTCTTCTTGATTGGCAGGTCTTAAAGTATTGATGACTGTACTCTGTTCAAATTTCACGGCTGAAATTGATTTATGTCATGCATCCTCTCTCTGCTAACTTTCCTGCTAATATGTGTCAAAAAGTTCTGTAAAGCCTCTGGTCTTGTATGAACAAACATTAACCTTTTTCTCTTTGGGCCTGTAACCCTGTTTTGATAATGTTTTCAGTCTCTGACGGGAAACTATGTTATATGAAAAATGTCTCGAATGATTAATAATCTTATACAATTCTTCTGTTGTTTCTTAGTTGAAGGAAGGAAGCACTGTTTGATTAGATCAAGGTGATTCAATAAGTCATGATAATCTCATTTTGAATAATATGAAACTTTAGCAGAGTTATCATAATGAGATTACTTGATTGTGCTTCTTGGGTTGGTCATTAGCAATGGTTGCATTTCGCATAATATATGTAACCCTTATGCCGTACATTACAATTATCTTCGTAGTTGGGGGTTGTCTTCGTTGTTTTATAAAGATGGAAGTCATGGATGTTTAAAGTATTATGTGATCGTGAAGTATGCATGTCCTGCGTAAGATTGGATCTAGCTCCTCATAACGTGAATCCTCACATACGATGATTTTCCAGGTTTAAATGAAGGAAGTAATCTTCTTGTAGGAACATTGTTGAAGGTGGTATTGTCTATGTTACTACGTTTGTGGTTGTACACAGAGAAGCCATGCAATGAGATGAATGCAATTAGTTGGAGAAGGGAAGCAATTAGTTCCTTTAAGAGTGTTTCATATGATCAATAATCTACGCAAAGTTCTTATTTTGATAATTAGATGGAGAAGGGAAGCAAAAGAATGTACAAGTGGAAGGAAAAAATTGACAGGATTTGAGAGGACATTGGAAACTTGGTAGATGCCCTAACACATTGGAAAAAATTCAAAATCACTTCAGTTGGTTCATTCAAGGTACTTCAACTCAACATGCACTAACATGGAGTTAGTTATTTGGCTTCTCTTGATTATTTTGTCTCAGAAGTTTTGGGCACTCGACTATTGGAAAGTGAGCAAGCGCCAACTATCTTTCGAGGTTAGTGACTTTATAATAGGGATACAAACAAGCCGAGCAAACCTTCACTGTTTATTGGGTTTGAACTTGAGCATGATGAGTTGAGTAAACTAGGCTTGAACATGGCTCAGATAGTTTAGCTCGAATTACAGTTCAAGTTATATACTCAAATTGTAGCTCGAGCTTGAACTTGAAAAAGCTTGATTATTTTATTGTGTCGTAACCATAGGCTCGAGCTTGAAATATAAAAATACTTTTTTTTTTTTTTGTAAAAAGAAAACCCAAGATGGGTTGCAAATAAATTCGCAATCTTAAGAACAATAATTATTTAGCTCGGGTTTGAACACTTCCAATCTAGCTTGTTAGGTTCATTATGTTTATAAGCAGGTACTTCTCATGGAGAAAGCAATTGCGAGGATGGATTGCTATCTAAACTGTTGCAGCCCTACAAGTCATCCTGGTTCAATACATAAAAGCTTCTACTCTAGCTTATTAAGAGGTAAGTTGCAAAACCTCGTATGTTATTTTTGTTGGTATAGCTGACGCTCTACATTGTTGAATTTTGTTTGGTGAATTATTCGACAATTATAAATTTATAAAATACAAGGCTTCTCAAGTATACATAGCATCCCGTCCCAAAATTTTACCACATATCCAAACTAAGAGGTTTACCTTTCTCTAGGGAGTTTCTTGATACATTATAATTTTGTATAACTCTATAGAACATTTCATTTAGAGACTTCCATATATGTAGAATTTTTCATCTAGAGACTTCCATATAAAATACGTTTTATACATATTCTAATAATAATCCTTAGAGAGATCTAGAGAGTCTTTCTTTGTCGTTAGATTGATTACATATTCGATGTCCATTAAGAAAGTAGTTAGTATAAATAAGTGATAGGTCTTCATTTATTACCAACAAAGTTGGAAATCAATACAATAGCTTTTTCAAAGTTATTCTCTTGTTCGCTTTTCTTTGTTGTTTTTCATTCTTTAAAAACAGGCACTTTAAACAAAAGTTGATTTAGTGGAGGCCATAAGAATCGGAGAAGTTAAGTGCCACTGATGTAATTGTAATGTCAGGTCTATGATGAGTGGTATCAAAATCTTGTTGGGTTTAGTGGTTACAAGGAAGACACCATAGCCAACTACCATATCAACTCGTACCAAAGAGCATTGGTAGGAGAATGCTCCAACTCACACCAAGAAAAAGGCATTAAACTAAAGTAGGAGTTAAAGAGAGTGCAACTTTGGGGAACTCAGATGGAGAGTTTGGTCAAAGGAGTAGCGAGGGTTAGGTACAAACGTGGAAACATGGAAAGTTCACATGTTAGAACTTAGAACAACTTAAAAATTTACTTGATGACATAAGTGGGAAATCACCCGAGAAAGAAATATGCATAAGATAAAGCAAAAAGAAAGGAAAAATATAAGTCATCCCTATCTGAGAAGGGAAAGTTGCTTGAGATCTATCCTACTCTGACCTTGTACACGTGATCCTCTCTCTGAAAGCAGTTGAAATTCTTATAAAATTTGATAATGGCGACAAATAATCTAATCATAGATGGATATCACATGATTAATTGTAAAATTTACGTTTAAATTCAAGTTCACTTAATGATTTCAGACCTTTATCTCTATGTCTATAAATGGATGTTAATTTTTTTATTATTTTGACATGTAAATTATTTTCTATATTTATTTTGATGCTCTTCAATACTAATATCCTTTTGAAATTGAAACAAAATAATTATTTTTCCAAATATATTTTTTTTTTAACGCAAAATACATGTTTTTAACTCATTGCATTGATTCTCTTGAATTATATATCGTGATTATTTTCTATTAGATACTTTTTTAAATTAAATCATGTTTATAGTTTAATATATTTTCATAAATAATTAAAATTATTATTTTTGAAATATATGTATTTAACTTATTATATTAAATCAATTAGATTATACAGCGTGCATTTCTAATTAGATAATTTCTTAATCAAATCATGCCTATATATATAGCTTAATACGTATCTTAACGAGGTTAGAGTGGCTTCTGAACCATGGATAAGTGATAGAACTTTGGCATCTTCTTGCCAGCTTTAGTTCCCTTTGCTGTTTGTAATCTTAATGTTGTTTTCTTAGATTCTATAACTCTGGTTTGCTGATGATTCGTAAAAGTATCTTTATTCTTAAAAAAAAAATAATAATAAAAAAAAAAACCTTGTCCAACTTTTTGTTTAATTTCATTTGTTAAAGTAGTCTAATTTTATAATTTAATTAATTTGTACATTTTTATTTTGATTTATCATTTATGTTTGTGAAATACATTAAACTTAGTGGGTGCGAAGCTAACACTTATTAATCCTTTGTGCCAATATCATTTTCCATATACCTTATCTTGATATATTATTTTTCAATTTAAAAATCTCAAATATACTTATTTATTAGATGGCTATTTTTTGAAAATATAAAATCTTGTCATAGTTATAGTTATTTGCACATCTACGATATTATTTGTAATTTGTTTTGATTGAAATATTATTCCTCTAATTTTTTAATTTTTTTCTCTTTATTTTTAATATTCTCAAGTATTTTGTGAAGTAATACTTTAGTTTCTTTTCACGTATATAATAATTAGCATGTTCCCCGTGCTTTTTTTTTTTTTTGAGAAAAAGCAATATTATTCAAATCAATAGAGGAAAGTTGTCAAAATACATGGAGAAACCCGAAAGAGAAACATAATACATCACTTAATTAGAATGCATCATGGATTCGTCAGACCAATTCTTGCACATAGTGAAT
>JACFYI010001187.1:955943-969886 GCA_014898755.1 Handroanthus guayacan
ATCACTCACTTATCCCATCAATCAAAGTAAACAAGCCCTTAAGGTATATTGGTATGGGATTGGGTGATAAAATTTTAGCAATATCCCTAAATTACAATTTTCTAGAGAAAATGCATTTAGAAATGAGCATTATGCATTTAATTTAGGAGTCACAAATGAGTAAAGATCACCAAATAATTAACTAGGCAAATGGGTGAATTATTTTAATAATATTATTCAATCTCTTTATATATTATACTTTTTTCAATTTTTTTTTATTTTTTTTAAACTCTATATTGTACTTACCAATCTTGAGATTAATTTATATATATGATCATTCCATTTATTAGGCAACTGATTAATATTGTCAATCAAGTACAACCTATCATAGAACTATACTGAGTAACTCAAACGACCTTCAAACAAATGAAATTATTTGTACCGAAATCGACATAGGTGTGTAGATAGAGAATATCAAGGGCGCAAGATAACTTTCTCTGAGGAATTCGACAAAATAGCCTCATAACCTCAAGAAAATCAAGATTAAATAATTTTTCCTGAAAAGTTAAAAAAAATGTGGGTTGTTCTTTATTAATTATCTAGATCCATGATCTATAGTCGACTCGCAAGAGTATATTAGAAAATGATGCGGTTCAACTTCCGTATCAAACTCAAGAGTATGAAATAAAGATATTGAATTTTATGTTTGTGATATGAAGAAATCACTAAAAGAGAAATAAAAGTATCAAAGTGAATTATTTTTCTGACGATAAAGTCAAACCTTAACCAAGAAATTACAAACTACTGATATAAAAAGTATAGATGAAAAAAATATTCACTTTTTAAAAGATTAGTGAATCATGGTAATTTTCATATTTTATTAAATTGGACATATATAATTTTACCTTAAAACAATAATATCACATATGATATACTAAAAAGAGTACACCTGGAATTACAAAAAATGAGTGATAATGTAAAATTGTCACTAATTTTATATAAAAAGTGATAAAGAACTATATTGTCACAAAAAATGATTCTAACAAACGTCATAGCGAAAACAATGTATTTATATTGTCACTATTTACAATTAGTGACATATGTGTAGTGACTATTTAGTGATAATGAAAATCTTGTCACCAAATTATAGTGATGGTTTTTATTATTACTATATACGTATCACAATGATTCAAGTGACAATTTATAACACTATTTTTTTGTTTATTACTAAGGAGCTATATATTAACCAAACAAAAGTTACTATCATCTAAACCATATTATAGTGACAAAATGAAAATCAGTGTCACTAATACATATTATTAATGACAATATTTATATTGTCACTCTTATTTTATGTCTTTATAGTGTGAATTAACATGTTATAATAATAAATCAAAACTTTGGTGATTACCCCCTATATACTATGCAAATAATGACAATTATTGACTTAGGACAGCATGTTTGCCAAGTTGAAGCAATATCTTAAAATAATTGGTAATGAATAGAGCCTAAGCTTTATACCCGTGAATCACTATCATTCACATGTATTTCAACTTTAGACAAAATGAACCGATACCGCAGCTTATTCAATGATTTTCATGCTTACATTAATTTTCAAGAACTTAATTAGATTATCCATATTGGGCGACAATGCATGAATTGCTACATAATTTTAATTTTGGTGGTTACCACTCAAATATTTAAAGTACAACTAGACATAAATATATATCATGCACATAGATACTAATGAATTTTATTTTTTTTTAATCATGATTCCTACAAGATAACTTTAGGAGCATTTTCGTAGTTAATTTCTCAATAAAATTTTTTTGATACTTGAATTCAGTTGATTTTTTTTTTCTTTTTAACTAGAAAACACATTACGGATTCAAAATAATGGAAACATGCATCAACTTAAGGTTTGAAGCCATATCTATTGTTCAGAGTTATTAGTTTCGTAATGGAATGCATATCTTTTTGAATGTCCAACTCTATAATTCGAGTATTTCCTCATCAGGATCTCCTTTCTTAGCAACCCTAAAATTTTTTGAGTTTCTCCTTGATTCGGGATATAATGCCCATGTCAATCTCTTAATCTACTATAGTTAGACTTGTTAAAGTGGGCCTATGATACTTCACCTCGGGCTCTATCCAATATAGCTCGACTTATTCTAATGAAATACTCTTTAAGGACTAATGCTAGCTCCACCGAGCTGATGAGTCTATTGTGTGTAATTTCATATTCATGCACATCACTTGCTTATAAATCACTAAAGATATTTCACACTAACATAGAAGTTGTAATACCAAATTTTGATTTTTTTCAATTTTAATCTTAAATACAAATACACTCGGTACACATTTAAATTTCTTAACCATAACTGAAATCCTTCCTCCACTTTGTCCACTATCAATGTAATTTCCATACACATTTTTGTATCAAAACGACCATAATTTTTTGTTTTCATCATAATTTAATTCCCTTTAACTTGAAATGCATCAATGTGCTCTAATAATATATGATGCTTAAAGAATATAAGCCTGAATTGACCGTCATGCATAATCATATATATATATATATATACACACACACCCGCACACTTTAAAACACTTCATTTAATCTGACCCCCTTTGAACTTATGTCAAATAATTATTAAGATTACCCTTAAGCACAAAACCAAGAACTCTTTTTGGTTAATTTGTAAAAGTTCATCATATTCTTGGACCACACCAAAAGAATATCACAAAAGCTGAAGCACCAAGACAAGTGTGTTAGAGAAGCTTAAATCAAGTATAGTACTATACATACATCCACAGTACATATGATAGTGAAAATATTGATGAGGACAACCACCAAAACCAACCAAGAAAAATAACTGTTCAAAACCACTCTTTTCCTGTTCGTTATTAAGTTGTGACAGTTGAATCCGTGAATTGGCTTAGTATAAATTCATTGAAACCTCAGCAAGAAGCCAATAGATTTTCTTTAGATAATTACTTCAACAACCCCTGAGGATTGACTTAATTACAAAGCATCCCTCAAGGTTTGAGAAACTAAAATAACATCATTGCACATCATAATTAGACTTCTTGAAAGTATAAAAAACCTATTAAAATATTCCAAGTAGACTCCTATTAATTTAACAACATTCCAATTATATCCCCTTGTAGGTGCAAAAATTTGATTGAAACGTTGCAAGTTGATCCCTGTTAATCTAGTGGCAGGGGTGTTAATAAAATTTTGCATATCTCAATGGATATTTTTGTAATTATGTCAAATCTCAAACATCTTTTAAGTTTTGAGAAACTAAAATAACATCCCTGCACATCACAATTAGACCTCCTGAAGTATAAAATAGTAATTGGAATATTACAAGTAAACCCTTATATATTAATTTGACAACATTATAGTTAGACCCCCCGTGGCCGTAAGTGGAAAAATTGATTGAAATATTATAAGCTGACCCTTGTTAATCTAGTGGCAAGGGGTGTCAATAAAATTTCTCAAACCATGGGCATTTTTGTAATTATGTAAAATCTTAGGGATATCGATGTAATTGTCCGATTTTCTTTATTTCATTTTTTCCCCCCTCAAGGGAAGTTTGTGTTTTCCAAGTATATATATACAAACTTGCACGTGAAATCCCAATAATTTCTCATGCAAAAGTGGGGCCTTGAGCCAACCCCTCCTTTTGTTCTCATGCCAAATTCCAACTCCTAAGAATCTCCCCATCTCCCTCTCTAAATTGTTCTCTCTTTCCCTCTGCAAATTCATCTCTTATCCTTGTACAAGTTTTTCAGCAGATTATGGCTTTTTGGACATCAATGACTTTCCTGGTCGTTCTTGTTGTATTAAGTTGGGCTAACGGGGCGTTAAGTTTTGATGAAAAACAACTTTTTTCTTTGAAAAAGCTTCAATGGGCACAACGGGACGAAGCCGGAAGCTGCTTTTTGCAGAAATCAAGTGAGTATAAGCTACAAAAATGCGTGATTTTGTGCTTTTGCTTTTGTGCTTTTTAAGCAAGAAGCTAGAAGCTGTGTTTTCTAATGATTTTAAAGGAAGTTGAAGTGGATATTAACTGTTGAAGATAAGGTATCTTACCTTTTTCTTTTTCTTTTGTGTAATAGTACTATTAAGTTAAGGCATTCTCTTAAGTTTATGTCAATAAGCAGAATCTGTTTCAGCTTCTCAAAGCAGCTTCCCTGCTTATGGCTAGTTCTAACAACAAGAATAAGCATGAAAATATAGACAACAATATCAGCTAATGTTTTCTCATAACAAGTCAATAATGAACATTAACTCCATCTCATTACAAGTCTTAAGAAGTTAAGGTGTTCTCTTAAGTTTATGTCAATGAGTAGAATCTCATGTTTGCAGTGGATTATGAAAATCACTTTTTTGATTATATTTAGAAACTCTGGTCCTATTGAAAGTTGACGAAAGTTAATCAGCAATCATCTATAATCTTATAAGCAGTCTTGGGTTGCTTATGAGGTATTCTAAAAAAAAAAGATAGTTGATTATAATTCCAAACACAATTACTTTTTATTGGCTTATAGTGAATTATTTCATGATTTCCAAATACCAAGTACGGTTGATTATAATCTTTTTTTTTTTTTCCAACTTTGAATAAAAGTAAATAATTATACTTTTACATAATTTGTTGCAAAAACCACCTTAGCTTCTAAAAGCAGCTTCACTGAATATAGCTAGTTCAAACAAGAAGAAGCTTCAAAATATAGACAACAAATCCATAAGCTTCAAAATATAGACAACAAATCCAATCTCAATGCTTTTCTAATAACAAGTGAATAATAAACCTATTAACTCCATCTGATAACAATTGTTAACAGTACCTAATATGTTAACTTTGTTGTCTCAAGTTTATATCAACAAGTAGAGTCTGTTTTCAGCTTCCAAAAGCTGCTTCTCTGCTTATAAGCTACTTGAAAAAAGAACAACCTTCATAACATATGCAACAAATTCGACTCTGATATTTCATAATAACAAACATTAAGTCCATCTGATCAAACTTCTTTGCATCCTCAGGAATGCAAAACGGCGCAACTATACTAGAAATGAAGCACCAGCACTACTGCTCGGGACCAATACGTGACTTGGATGAAAAACTCAAGAAACGCCTCATTTCTGACGATAACCGAGTCAAATCCATACAATCCCGGATCAAGAACTTGATTTCTAACCAAAAGGATTTCACCCCACAAACTCAAATCCCCATTAACTCAGGTATCAAACTCCAAACACTCAACTACATTGTCACGATAACATTAGGCGGTCGGAACTTAACCGTGATAGTCGACACGGGAAGTGACCTAACTTGGGTCCAATGCCAACCCTGTAAACTTTGCTATTCCCAACCAGAACCCCTTTTCAACCCTTTAATCTCTCCTTCATACCAGTCAGTCCAATGCAAATCCCAAGAATGCCAAACATTACAATCTGCCACGGGGAACTCGGGATCATGTGGGATTAATAATCCATCTATATGCAACTATCTAGTCACCTATGGTGATGGATCGTATACTCGTGGAGAACTTGGAAAAGATCGACTCATTCTAGGAACTACGCCGGTTGATGATTTTGTGTTCGGATGTGGACGTAACAATAAGGGCTTGTTTGGTTCAGCTTCTGGCTTAATGGGACTAGGAAGAAGTGATCTTTCATTGGTTTCTCAAACATCTAATGCATTTGGTAGTGTTTTCTCTTATTGCTTGCCTGATTCTGATGCTGCAGCCTCTGGTTCATTAGTACTAGGTCCCGATACCTCGGTTTTCAAGAATCTTACACCCATTTCTTACACTAGATTGGTCCAAAATCCTCAGCTTTTTAGCTTTTACATTCTAAACCTCACAGGAACTAGCATTGGTGGGGTGAATTTACAGTCTCCAAGCTTTGGAAAAGTCGGGATTCTTATCGATTCAGGGACCGTTATAACAAGGCTACCACCATCTATATACACAGCTCTTAAGACAGAGTTCTTGAAACAGTTCTCAGGGTATCCATCTGCCCCAGGTTTCTCAATCTTGGGCACATGTTTTAATCTTACATCATATGAAGAAGTGAACATTCCTACACTAAAGATGGAGTTTGAGGGGGGTTCTGAGATGAGTGTAGATGTTTCTGGAATGTTCTATTTTGTTAAAAGGGATGCTTCTCAGGTGTGTTTGGCTCTTGCAAGTCTTGCTTATGAAAATGAGATTGGTATTATTGGGAATTATCAGCAAAGGAATACGAGAGTTGTGTATGATACTAAGGAAATGAAAGTGGGATTTGCTAAGGAGATTTGTAGTTTCAATTAGAGAGATTAATACTATGCTTGGATCGAAGAATTCAGTAAGGAAAATGGAAGAAAAAGACAAAGGTATGAAAATCGAGGCACAATGTTACTTTAGTAGAACCTGAAAAAAAATATTCCTTCGCGTTTTGCTATCCATGATCCTAGATTCAAACATATAGGATAATGAGTGAGAATTGTTATCGTAATGGTGCATAGAAGTTGTAGTGGCAAAGCCATTTTGGAAAGTAGAGGTAGAATGATTTGTTTTTCTTAGGTTTGAATTGATCTACATATGGATTTGTAGTGTGGGGTGGTATAGAATATATGATGATCACTCGTGTTATCTTTCTTTTTTTGTTTTGTTTTGTTTACTGTTCAAATGTAATGGTCTTGCATAAGATTTATTTTGAGAGAGGATCCCATGTATTTTTATGTATAACTTTCTCATTGTGTGTAAAGAGAATGAGGTTACATGGAGCACATCCAATTTTTACTTGTTTAATTCTGTCACAATATGTAACTTTTTTTATTATTATTGAAAAAAAAATGACCGAAAGGGCGACATGTGTAGCAACTCTCATTGAATGTGACAATAAGATTTTTCAATTGCAGTGAAATGTCCGATTTGAACTCTAACTGCTACCTAAATAACAAGTAACAACTCTTCTTGAGTGTGATCTTGAAATCTTTCCATTAGTATGAAACGTTTGATTTGAGCTACAGCTATTGCTTAACAACGAGCCCTTCATCATTGTCCCACCACAACGTTAATCAGTTATGCACAAAACATGCCCATCACTACAACCTTATAAGAATCCCCTACTGCTGTGGAATATTCAGTTGAAGTTATAGCTGCTATCAAAGCAATATGAGCCCATCATCAGTACTACTCCAAAGTAACAATTAGATTGAAACTATTTCCGAACAATGAGTTTGTCATCATAAACCTACCACAATGTAATCAGACTAAAGCTTGTAGCTACTTGCCAAACAACAAGCCCATCACTACAGCTTTAATCATTGAAGTTTTTTCACTATAGAGGTGATTGGTTCATGGACTATGTTAGGAGCGAATTCGAACTGGTGATATTTTTGTGAAAAGTAATGGATCAAACCAATTGAGCTACCATCATGATGGTCTAGGTTAATACGTATCAATTTGAACAAGAATATTGCAAAACATCGATCATTCAACCCATTCTAGAAATAGGCAAAGAAATAACAAAAAAAATCATAGAAGTACATAGTTACATACAAATTAAATGACAAAAAAGATGTCTTTGTTGTCTTGGGAAAATCAACATTATTGCAGCAAAAAATGCCGGAAAAAAGGGAATCTCTTAGAATCTGCAAATTCTTTGGTCCTATTAAGAATTTTGAAGAGCCCACCTTTGGAAAGGTCTCCATCTTTGAACTTTGATCTTTCCCTTTCAGATTGTGGCTCCATAATCATCTCATTTTGTGCATCATTATTTGCAAATCCAATTTTACAAACTATTTAAGTTTTGGATTCAAAAATAAATTCCACAATAGTAATTTTGTGATGAAATTTTGAACTCAATAGTAATTTTAAGTGATTACATCTTCCATTTCATGGTATGTCATAAGTTTTTTTTATATGCAGTCAAGTGTTTCTATATAAAAATATTGATGTACTTGACTTATATCCATGAAACAAAATAAAAGATGAAATATCTGTTTGAATAAAAGATCTGAACTACTAACTTGGAGGAAAACTTTGTATGCACTAAGAATGTTAAGTTAAACAAAACATCGAACCAAACGTGAACAATAATTTTCTAGAACTACTCGTAATAAAATTTTCATAATAGTGATTAAAATTTAGAGACTATAAGGAATAATTCTTTGGAGATATAATTGCCTCAACACTCCCAAGATTTTATCTAATTATAAAAACACTTATGTAATTTGAGAAGTTTCAATAGCACCCACTGTCGTCATGTCATTGTTATATCAACATGGAACTTACTTATAATATTACAGCATGTTAGATTTTCAATGTCGTTATATTAATATTACAATATGTTAAATTTTCAAGATGTCTAAGTGTCATATTACACATCTTTCATTAAATTTTCTTCCAACTGAATTAACGGATGTTGCACTATAATTACCCAAACCGTAGGGGATACTTATGATATCGGGACAGACTTCAAGGATGTTGAGCTAATTACCCGTAATCTTTTATGCCATGCTTTTAAATAATCATATTTCTCTAATCTTTGATTTGATGAATTAAGTTATATGATTCCAAATCTTTTTCTAGATTTTATTCTCACACTTGGAAACCATATTACTGTTCAGTCCACAAAAACCTTATACAAATGGACAAAGGTTGTAGTAAAACTAAACATATCACTCCAATCTACATCAATTAAAAAACAAAGAAAATGACAAAAGAATTTGATTTTGCATGGTCAGCATATATCTTATGTCATATTTTCTTGGTAAAATCCAACGTAGACAGCATAGTTTCTCAGAAATAAAATAAAATAAAATAAAGAATCTCTGAAGCATTTGCAAATTCTTTATGCCTGTAAATATACATTTCGAATGTCTCGATCTTAGAGCTTCTGAATTTTTCACTGATCAATAATAGCATAATATCCAAATTCAAAAGTGGGAAGAATAAATGATAATTACCTTAACACCCCTTTATGTTTGACTTTATATAGAAACACCCATAATTTGAAAAATTACAATAACACCCTTGCCGTTAGTTTAGTTGACGAAAAATTTAATAGAGTTAACGTTAACTGTCCAGGGAGTCTACTTGTTATGCTACACATGCTCTGTTAAATTTTCTGTCAACAGAACTAACAACAGAGGGTGTCATTGTAATTTTTTAAACTATGAAATTATTCATGTAATTAAGCCAAACCTCAAGGGTTGTTAGGTAATTATCCCAAAGAAAACCAGCTGCAGCAGCATGCTATTACTACTGAAATCTAAAGCCTAGATGAACTCATTGATCCATAATATATGAACAATGAGATGAATTATGAATTATGAATTATGAACTCATCGATCGATTGATCATTTACTCTTGAATGTCACGCGAGAATTAAGCGATCTTGTGCAATTCTTTCTGCAATAAACATGATACTGGCAAGAAATACACCAGTAAAAATTCTACAAGAATCAAGTAAAAACCTTCCGTTTCATGCTGCATTTTTCTTGAACTTCCCGGGTTCATGAGTGTGGTGAATTTGGGTTACTCCTGATGACGAGAGACTCCATTTCCATATTCGTATTCTCTAACATATCGTCACCTTTCTTCGTTTTCAACATCTCAGTCGGAAGTATAGCCGCATTAGGATCACTACTCGGTATCAAAAACAAAATCCCAATTGGAAGAAGTCGGAAAATGCTCCTTATTACTATCGCCAACCAAAGATTATCAAACGCTGTCCGTGTAACGTTTAATGTGTGGAGCAAGATGCCTCCGGCCCAAGATGCTGAGAATGAACCTACGTGGTCGATAGACATAAGCAAAGCAAAGAATGTACCTTCTATACCAGAGGGACAAAGCTTCGAACTTAGAACAAGAAGAGGCATCCATTTGAGGCGTCCAATCATATGAGAAACGGCTGCATCAAATACGACGACGACGTAATCTGGGATCCCGAATATCAAGTTTATACGTAAAACTAATATCAGATCCAGCATTCCTGAAGCACCATATAGTAACTGAGCAAAGAAAAGCACACGGCGAAAAGGGTGGCTTCTGAAAGCATTTTGGTAGAGGAGTACGCCTAAAAGAGAGCCAATTGCGCCGACTGCTGATATGGATCCTACAACTTCCTGCAAAAGAAAGACATGGATCTACTGTTTACTTCGATTGGGAAAATTTTCGATGTATGATAGTTTAAGAGGGTGTTTAGCTAAACTTATTTGAAATATCTTTATAAGCATTTATAAGCACTTATATCTGATAACAAGTTTTTGGAGCTTATAAGATGTTAGATCTTAGAAAATAAATTGTTGAAGTGCTCAAATAAAATAAGATTTTGGAACTTATAAGATGTTAGTTATGTCAATTTCCCTATTCATATCATTAAATTAATTGAGAATGGTTTTTAAAAATAAGTTAGGAACTCTTTAACACTTCTGAAAAAAACTCTTAACATCTTCTTTTCTTAGCTTATAAGCTCTAATTGGAGGGGAAAAAAAAAAGAAAAAGAGGAAGAAGATCAATAAGTTAGGAACTTTTCTTGAAAAAGCTTATAAGATCATTAACATCTTAATTTGGGAGCTTATAAGCTCTTTTTTGAAAAGCTTACAAGCTCACCGAAAAATAAAACTGCCAGTTAAAAAAACTAAAGAGGTGGTACCTGTGAGAAAGAGGGGCCAGTTTTTGCATCCGTATACCAATAAAACATTCCCTCGTGTATGTGCAGACTCATGGCTAGGGAAAGGTACATGTATAAACATGGCCTCCAAACGACGGGGCATTTCAGAGCCGTCCACATAGCCATACTAGCATCAACAAATTTCTGACTAACCTATTCAGAAAGGCGTTTTGTAGGTTAGCTCCAAATGAACAGAAGACGTAAATGATCTTTTCGTGAATATATGCTTACTCGTTTATAAGAAAAGTTTCGGATTAAGGGCTCTTGTATTATCATTCCCACCAAAATCACCAGTCCAGCTGGAACACTAAGGACTCCAAACACACCCTGCATGGCAAGAACCATAATAATAATGAGCAAGAAGATATCTTCATGTGGGTGGAGATGTTATCCGCATTGCTCTACAAATAATGTCCACCAAGAATTATTTGCATGGTTAATTACCAAAACGTTATGAAGGTTTTGCCCATTTTACCCAGGGGGCGGGGGGGATACCCGCTCGTGACTAAGGCAAATTTGAGGGAGGTAAGCCTTAATTTCAAAACATAGAGTGGTTTTTCTCGTACACGGTCCAAACGGTAAGGGGGGTTTTGGTATTTAACCCTCATTCATTTATATGTAAAGCTAAACAGTTGAACTAAATATAGGGAATTGTAGAGTTCATTTTAATTGATCTTTTGAAAATCAATAACAAAAAGCAATGCAACAGAAAATTATACTAAAAGTAAACATAATCATTGTAATACAGTAGTAACAAACCTTGGATCCAATTATATGAACTAGAAAGCCACTAACTGTGTATCCGATTAATTGCCCAATGGAAGAGCACATTCCGCACAAGCTCTGCATCTCTCCGGCAAGAGAAGGATGACTTATACTGTTCTCAGTCACACAGGCATCAATAGTTACATCTGCTATTGCAACACCAGCACTCCCCAACATTAATAGTAACAAAGCAACTCCAAGGTAGAGGTTCTTTTCTAGTGATAGAATAATCATCGATATGGCACCGATTATACCTGAAAGTGAAACCATAACGAGCTCAGTCAAAAACATGACTTTTACTGTGAGTTATGTTAATTGACTTCTTCGACAATCACGTGCTGCCTGTAACGGCGGTAAATTCCATGATATAAGCTGCAACAACTTACTTTTAGAAATAATATATGACATCTTACGAGCTTCAAAAACATATAGGAGGTTAGAAGATGTTGCAGATAAGCTTAGCCAAGCACCCTCTTAATCCTTGAGGAGCCACGGACTCTTTGGTTCAACATATACATGCATTTTATAGTTCATGTCGAGGTATTGATTACCCGGAGAGGTATTCGATTTGTTCATAGCCCCATTTGATACCATATAAACAAATGTTGGTTTTCAATTTTCTTGCAATGAACCCAGAAGCAGGATACATTCCAATTACCGAAAGGCATCATATTTTTCTTAGTTTTTAGAACGACTGTGGATGCACAAAGCCATCTCAGTAGTAATATTCCACTACCACTTCAGTCAGAAAATGCCGTTTAAGTTTGGGACAGAATAGGTTATCCACTGGTCGTAAACGTTTCACTTTCTCAAAAGCTGAGAATGTGTCACTTGATGTCTTGCATTAGTGTTCTCCGGTTAACAGGGAACACTGTTCAAGGCCAATATTATCTAGGTCTTCCCTGAGCCACAGAGCCAGACTAGTATCTTAATACCTCTATTAAAACATTATATTATCTTCTAATAATTCATAATTTTTTTTGCATATTTCCATCATCAAAATGGCCCAATCTCCCTCACATACACATATTCCTCTCTAATAACCAAGTTAACAATTTGTTTCCTCCATACCATGTCTAATAATAACAAGGCAACAAATTCTAAATCCAATTCCAAACCCCTGTAATCTTTAACGAATCCTCAAAAAGTTCCCTTATCGGATATGCTCGTATCTGTTTGAGAAAGCCACGAATTATACAACAAAATGAGTAAACTATTTATGCTTTAATCATAATGTAACATATAACCATTTACAACTGGATAAGCTAAACCAAAACAAAAAAGGAAACTAATAAATCACTCATAAAACAAAAGACCAAAAAATTAAAAATTAAAAACAAATGCGCCTAACAAAAACCAACTCTCCTTCAACAATGCTTCCATTATTCACATGACAAAAATGGAATCAAAATAAGACCAAATATAAGTCAAATATTACATATTTACCAGCAAAAATGAAGTACGGCCTCCTCCTATTTCCAGCAATGGGAACAGTATCTGTAAGAAGACCCCACAAAGGCTTAACAATCCAAGGAATCATGATCATTCCATGGTACACCTGAGCTTCAGAGGGCTGCAGTTTCTGCTCATCTTTCAAATAATACTGCGTGCTAACTTTGCTTAACCCTAAGGAAAGCCCCTGGTGAATTCCATACACAATTACAACTCCCGAAACAAAGCTCCAGTGCAACTCATCACTCAGCTTTTTCACCCACTTAAAAGGGCTTAAAACCAGACCCGAAACTCCATTCTTCGGTGCTTTAATTTTCTGGGCCTGATTTTCTTGAAGTGGGAATTTCTCATCTTGATCCATTTCTGTGATCAAGTCTTCCTATAAGCTAACAGGTGATAACTTTAGCAAAGGAGAAGTGGAAACTACGTAAAGAATGGACTTTTATGAGATCTTGACTCCAGAATTTGTTGTTTTTGAAATGGGTTTATGCAATTTTGTGAAGTTGGTAGTTGGAGTTGTGGAAAACCGTGTTGGAACTTAATTGGACAATGACAACGGTTAAAATGGGGAAGATATTAAACGTACGGTGATATAAGTACAGTGGATACTTTTTGATCTAAAATCGCTACCGTGAGGAAAGTGCTACCGCGGAGGCTGCAAGGAGAAATATGCGATCTTAGTTAGCACTGTGGAGTACCCGAGGATGGGCACAGAAACAGATAAGGTATACTATCCACGAGGCACGAGATAGAGTCCGCGTATCTCAAAGTCTCAACGGTCAAGGTCTTTACATTCTGTTCAATTGAACTGACAATTGGGCCTGATGACTGGGCTTCCTCAAGAATTTGGGCCCACAATTCGGCTCCTAAGATCTTTTCTCCATTTTGAATCTCGTCAGTTGTTTGCTGTACTGCAATGCATATATAGGAATCACAACTTTCACAAAATGGAGCACTTTTCTCCTCATCTCATTGGTCCATGCAAATGGTCTAGTGCGCACCATCACACTAGATCACCCCAATTAATTAGGTTTGCCAATTGAGCTACTCAAAATCCAATTTTAATTTTCCAATT
>JACFYI010001187.1:980377-1012090 GCA_014898755.1 Handroanthus guayacan
GCCTACTGCTGCTAGGAGGTGGGACCCCTGTGTGAGTGTTGAGTTATAGCCAGTTTGGGAGGGGCCCCAACTGTATGAGGGTGTCATAGGTTTGGTGGGGGAGAGTATAACCCATTCCACGTTGGCTATGAAGGGGTTTTCGGTCAACTTATATACTAGGATATTCTTACCCTTTTACTAATTGAACTTTATAGAGGTGCATTGCATCTGTGACCAAAAAACGTACCATGAAACCCCCCAAACCAAAATTTGGAACACCATTGTAGACTGATTGAGATCTAGATTCGCTAACGCAAAACTTATCACTTTCAGGTGTCTGCCCTTATAGCCGAGCTTGCTGCAGCTGCAGCTGCAGAGAAAGGTATCGCCTTTGAAGAAGGAATAGAGGAAAGATTATGTGCTTACTCACGGGCAGTCGCTCACTTCCCAACAGCAGTTAAGGAGGTAATAAACTTATGAATTCCTCATATTTTGATGCTTCAAATTCCAATAGATATTATAGTAATATATTTTAGCGATCATTATGCATTTATGGTTGCAGTTCAAATGGAGGAACGGTTGGTTCTATTCGCTGTCGGAGAAAGCCATTGCACAAGGGAAACAAGATCCATGCCCCTTACACACGGCATGGCTCAAAGAACTCAGGATAGTGTAAATTATCTTGTGTTCTTGTGGATTTTGAATTCATAGTGGATGAAATAAAGGGTTGGATGTTTTGTAACTTTTCTTGTTTCACTTGCTGCAATATTTATAGAAGAATGACTGCAAATTGAGGCTTTACCAGTTTAAGTTGTCTACTTCTTACATAAATTGTTCAACTAGGCAACCTATATATTTTGCATGATCAATGTAGTTGAATGGGGTTGGTTGTGGATTGCTATTCTCTAATGGGATGATTACTTCAGCACCTTCTAATGTTTGATCTGACTGTCAAAATACGTTTCGAGATTTGAATAATTACCATCACAACCCTCATTGTTGCTTTAGGGAGGTCTATTTGTAATGTATACATGATCTGATAAGTTCTTCATTAGCTAAATTAACAGCAGAGACGTTTTGATAATTATGTTAAATTTCAAATGGTGTTGAGGTAATTATCGCTTCTCTACTTTGCCACACTCATAAGAAATTGTGTATCCATACTGCTATACATGCAAAAGAACACACACATATATACATGTACAAGTCCAGAATGTGGAGCTATACAGAAGCAGAAAAATGGAGAAGTATTACCATAGAAAACCATATATTTTTGTCAGAGCATTTGAAAACTAAGATGTTTTCCTATGTTTATTTATATTGCAATCGGTACATGAGAATACTATTATCATCACCATTGTGTAAGAGAGGGTTTGCCAACTGTATTTCTTACAGAAAATGAGGATTGTGGACATACATTTGGCCATCTGATCCGGACATCACTTCTGGTATTAACATGTCTTTGAAGAGACAAAGGGCCGTTTGGTTGTATTTTCATTTTCATTTTCAGTTTGCATTATTTTCAAAATGTGAAAAAATAGTTATTGACTTTTTACGTGAAAATGAGAAATGTGTTTGGATGATTTGTTTGAAAATATTAAGTAGGATAAGTATAAGAATGAAAAATCGTTAAATTTATTATTTTTATGCATTTTAAAGGATGTGCTTTTCTCAAAAAATGTCTATTTTAATTGTTTTGAAATGATATTGATTATTTTATGTTAAATCAAATTTGAATTTGATTGATACGGTAATAGGATAGCAAGATCAATATTCAAAAGAATGAAAATGAAAATGAATGGCATTTTTTAATTAAAAATAAATAAACAAATAGTTTCCAATTTTCAAATAGTAAAAAATGTGAAAAAGTTTTCGGCACTCAGTTATGATGCACGGAGAGCATACAACACGAGCATGACCTATGAACATAGAGACTTATTAAATTTTAAAAACTTATAACATGACGTGATTATCATAATATATACAAAATAATAGCTATATATAACTCATTAATATATAACAAAAGACTTATATTCCAAATATTCAGCACCATAAAATTTTAAAAAGAAAAAAAAAAAGAGGATAAATAAATAACTAAAACAAAAATAGTCATTGAAGTCCCTAAATAGAAATAAGTTCTGAATTTCACAAAAATCATATAAATGAAATTGTCTAAATATCCAGATTCGTTAACATATTATGATGATTGCAAACCTACTTCATTTGTTATTTTATAATCATTCACTAGCTCCCTAAACTTTATAAAGCTCGGGGGAAAAAAAAAATAAAAAACTCGTCATATTCTATAAAATTCAAATAAATAAATACTCGTCATGTTATAAATTTATAATTGTGTCGAATATTGGTTTTTACTGCTTCTCTTTTTCTTTTTTCTTTCTCTTTTTGCCTGTTCTAATTTCAGAAGTGATATTGCCATATCTGATACATGTAGAAACCATGTCCGCGTTCAACATATACTCGACACAGCACAGAGCAATTTTTCACAGTGTTCGTGCATCATAAAAACTAAGTAATTTTTCCACTGAATGGATTTTTCACCGAACTCAACCCGATCCATCCCTTCCTTTCAAAGTAGGAAAATGGAAATGAAAAAATAAAAAAAGAAAGAAAAAAGAACAGGAAAAAAATATGGACTTTAAGACTCTCGTCATGATTATCACAACAGTCCTCCAAGAATATAGAACTACAATCTACATAGAAAATTCAAAAGCCCAAATTAACATGTAAGATCAGTCTTTTGCAGTTGCAATATACTGTTTCCAAACAATTCCTTGAAAGCATATACACCAAAAATTAGTGACCTTCTGAAAGATCACTATAATTAGCCGGTCCTTAATGTACTAAAAGAACTTTAGTTTACCCTTGGCCGCAGATGATTTTGCCAGCTGCAATTGACAAGATGCCTTTTGCGCCCCCTTCAATCCAGAACAGGCATCACTGGCGCCGAGAGTCACGGCAAAATAAAGATAAACAGTGCATAGAAATGCAAGGAGGACAAGAGCCGTGAGAAGGAAACGATGTCTCTGAACAAGGGTTGAAAAGCTTCCCAATTCGTCTCCCCGTGAGAACTGTTTCTTTGACGACGGTGGAGAAAATGCAGTCTGTGTCTGTGACCTCCGATGAGGTGAGGTTATAACGTTGTCAAGAGCCATATATCACACGATTGCTCCACCTGCCACAAGACAAGTGGTTTTGGTTTACGTAGCTAAAAAGTAGATCTAAGAGCTTCATTCAGCTGAAAAGCATCAGAATGCAATAACAAGTCAAATGACCAAAAAGGGGTTTTATCCGACAACAAGCCTATTTGTTTGGCTAAACACTATTCATAAGTTCAAGAGGGTGACTGGTAGAATTTCTTCGTTTAAAAAAAAAAAAAAAAGAAAAAAGAGAAGAACAAACACTGAATTACTGAGCAAATTTACAAGAACTTCAAAGCAAACAAAATTAAATGTCAGAAGATCAACATGAAGGAATAAAACTCATAAATCCACACCAACTATTGCCTCCAAGCTTATTCTATCTCCAGTGACTGGGCAGCGACAACACTAGCCAAAAGAAAAATACATATGAGTCTGAAAAACACCGTTGCCAAGATAATATGATGACCACGACCATATGTATCCATTATCCTCCACAAAAATGCACCAAATATATATGTGCTTCAAGTGCACAAATATTTTCTTGAAACCAAGGAGAAATAATGCAAAATCCTTTGCAGACTAACCCTTGAACTTTTAAAAATTTTCTTAGATAAAAATGACAAAACCACATTTCTGGCAGCAATCTCAAACTCATGTTCAAATATAAGGTAAAGTCAAGCTCCAGCAACTACTAGGCATTACACATCTTATTGTTTCAACATTAGCAAAAACATCAAAAGTCAAAACATGAAGCTTTCCTGAAATAGGTCAAACGCTTGCAGTTTTTCCAACTTCTCTCACCACTTATTTTAGCTATTGAAGGGTTGATTCAGAAAATGTCAAGTTTCAAGACACGTTATCCTGAATAAGGACGAAAGTTAGACATTTCGCTGCATTTGAGCTGATACTAAAGTCAGAAATCAGTTCATGCAGCTCTAGAGAAGACTAATGCAATCTAAGGACCGTTACATCAGAGATCACGAGTTCAAGGCCACAAGGTAAATACAAATAGAGTTAAGCCAAAGAATGCTATACGGTAGGCATTGATGTTCATATGTTTATAATCCTGATACTACATTAACCTGATTGTTCTTTTCCTTTGATTCCTTTGTTCGGAATACATTTTGTTCCAACTTTTGCAATTATATAGTCTCGGATTACATGACTAAAGAGCACTCACTATCACACCATTACAAACACCGGAAGTAAATCTCTCAATATAATCCTTACGTCAATTCGATCCGGTGATTACTTCAGTTTTCTTCATTCTGGATATTCTTTTATAACTCTTTAACCCAATCAAAATTCTGAACTTAGCTAACAATTCCCAGTCCCAACAAAACTCAATTTGCATCCAAAGTCCCAGAAATTGCATCTACCCTCTACCTTTTCATTTGCTTTTATCTTACAAAACCTAGATCTCAAAAAAAGCTACCTAATTTCACTCAAATTGATCCAAAATTCATCAATTATTCAAACGCCTTCTCAAGCTTCACAAGAAATAACTCGACCCAAGCCCCTAATTCACAATCATCTCCTTCCAAATGATCAGCCATTCGTTAAATCATAAGCAACAAAATGCACACTCACGATTCATTTAATCTTGCGAGCTCAATCACAAAAGGCAGTACCACAACTTTCCGAAACAAAGCCCAAAAAAATCATCAAAACACACACACAGATAACGAAAATCAGCAGATCTACAAGAACCCACGAATATAAACATAAAAAGAACTTACAGACGAAGAAAACGGAATCAAAAGGAGCCTCCCACCAAACGATTTGGGCTGGTGAAAGTGACGCCCCTGGAGTAATGCGGGTTCCCTTCAAACCCGAATAAAATTCAGGAATCACTCAACAATCTCTGCCCCTTTTGTCCGAACTTATCTTATTCTTTCCTTCCTCGCTTGTGTCTCGGCTAGATATAAGGGAAGTTGCCGGCACCGCGTACCTACATGGAAAGTGGGGATGAGGGTTGGCACTCACAATTTTCTTGTTGTTCTTTTATTTTCTTGATTTAATAGTGCTCTTTCAAAATAAATATTTGATTTGTTAAATTTAAAATCTTAATAGTTACTCTATGATTATTTAGGTTTCAAGATAGATAGGTTATTTATTATGATCCTGCAACAATTATTAAATTATAGGATGAAACACAATATAATAAATGACATTTAAGCCCAAAATTTACTGTACAATACAACACGTAAAAGTTATATATTAATTCTCAAATTATATATTTCGCCTGAGGAACGAAGTGATAAAGATTTAAAAAACGAGTTGTTTCAAATTTACTTTTAGAGGCTAATGAACCGAAATGAGTAAATTTAAGGCAATGTAGTATATATTGATAAAATATCAATCATCTTTTTTATATGCTTTCATTTGGTCTTCTATAAATAATTTTATTTTTTTGTGTGTTTTTATATGATATTTCTAAAATTTTAGTCTACTTCAATTTATGATAATTAATATGTTTTATAATTGCAATTTATAGAGCTTATTATACAACTACTAGTACTTTATAGCTTCATAATTATATAATAATTACATTACATGTTACATATACCTTAAATGTACTCTAATTATTAAATATATACATATAAAGTATGCACAAAATGCTAGTATTAATTAATAATGAAAATGACCAATTGTGAATCTCAAGCTGTAATATCATAACAAATTATTTAATAAAATAAATAAATACTCACACTATATATGCACTCAAATTTAAAATTTTTAAATCTCAATTTTATAGTAAACAAAATTTTGAGAAATTGGAATTTAAACCCATGACCTCCGTCGGGGGCAATTTCGCTTAATGTGACCCCTCCAAGCATTTGGGGCCAAATACATACGAGGGGGATTGATTGGGTCAATTTAACAATAATTACGCGTTTGAGATATATACACACACACGCACACATATATATATATATTATAATATAGATACATTGACTAGAATTAAATTTTTTCTATAAGTTGTTGAAACCAAAGTACATCATGAACCTTTTCCTACTTTACCAAAATTTCTAGCTTGTGCACCACTTCTATTTACATTATTTTGCCCAAATTTGGATAAAGCATTCCCCACTAGTCTAAGATGGTCATGATTAATGATTAGGTATTTTTAGAATATTATGGAAATATAACTTTGAAATTAGGAATTTTATAGAAAATATATGAAAATTCAACTTATAGTACTGTAATTGGGAGATCTGAAAGCCCTTTACTTAATGTATTACATGTAACAGCCACTTATATTGTTGCTAAGATATAGTTTACTGTCGTTTTAAACGTATTTCATAGAAATTTTACAAGGTAAAATTCGACCAAGGAATTGTGTTACCATTCTTGCTTTTTGATAGATTCTTTAGAATATTGTTTTTCACTATGAGTGTCGGCTAATACTTCAATGCAGGTGATCCTATGAGTCTTTCAAGCTTTAACGGAGAATTTGGGTATCATCAATGATAGTTCCTGTATTTCTTCCCAAGTTGAGGGACTTACAATACCATGTCTTGTATTACTGAAGATCGAGGGCTTTGAGATAGTTTTTAAATTGTTTCCCAAATTCGAATCATTTCATACAAAAATTTTTGTTATAAGTGTCGAAGAATATTACCTCAATGAGCTAAACTTTTCATATAGCTAGCAATGGATTTGAACATCATCAAATGAAATTGTTTCAAGAATGATTATGTATCTCTTTTCAAACCCCTCAATTGGAAGTTTTTGATCATACCAATTTAATCTTATCACATTATAAGACTCAAGGGTTCACATATAGTGTAATAATTATTCCCTGCTCACAATTCTAAAAGCACTTTTATGAGAAAAATCAAAAAAAATTCCAGTTCATATTTGGCGACAAATTCAAATATCATTAAATATAAATAATTATTAATATTTTAAAGAGAATCATAATTTTGACTTTTATTTATTACAGCAATGTATGTTCTTGTGAGCTGCTATATCATGATTTAATAGGAACAGTTAGAAAGGCATGAGCATGAACAATATTCATTAGAAAAGTTAGAGAAGACATACGGGTAGATTTTATCTACTTGATTCAGGCCAAATTCAAGGTCTAATCGTTACATGGGTTAGGTCTGAAAAAGGCCCCACATTTTCAAAATATTCTTAAAAATAGGTTAATGACCTTATCACCGTTAGAATCTACATTTCTTTTTATTGGGATCACAACATGTCATGTACTCGACTCGAACACATAAATCTTCGTACGAATAGCACATCATGTCAACCATGTATAAAATACCTAATTGTCATTAATGACATTATTTATTGCACTGTAAAAGAGTTTCAATTTGTATTATTTATGTACCCATAAATACGTTGTATGTAGCAAATCACACCTTGTAACTATAAAGTATTTGAGGTTGTATCAGTACTATCCCCAATTATACTTAATTTATCTACTTATCAAATTCACATTTGTCTATTAGATGTAGAAAAGTGGGATAGGTTCAAGCAAAGCTCTAGTTGAATCTAATTCAGAACATAGACAATACGGTTAGATTCATTGGAGATGATCCTATTGTGAGCCTCCAAATACTTAAGTAAGTGAGGATTAAATGTAAGTAGATTGTACAAGTAAGCCATCAATGTTGAAAGCAAAAATACCTCTTACTGGTAGTGGTGTTCGCGGTCCGATTTGGTTCGGTTTTGAAACAAAAATCAATCCGATTCGAGGTTCGGTTCGATTTGATTTTTTTCATACAACCAAACCAATCCAAACTGAGAAAAAAAAAAAAACAACAACAACAACATCTAATTAGAGGCAAAGAAAAAGACATGAATCTAACAAAGTTTAATAATCATCACAAATATATCATCTCCAAATAATCATAAACATAAGATAAAAGATATAATATTCTAATATAACAAATTAAGAAGAAGCTAACATCTTCATACTTAGTGAACAACAAATAGAGGAAAAAAAAAACACAACAATTTTGGCCAAAAGAATTTCTTTCAATAAGAGTTTCACAAGAAATTGTACATATCCCTTCACAAGTCCAACTTTTTGGGCTAAAATTAATATTAGTAGTATACTTGAAATAAAATAAAAAAATATATATTAAAATAAGTGATTCGGTTTAGTTTAGATTGATTTTGAAAAATAAAATCGAGAACCGAACCGAACCGAACCGATCAGTTCCTTAAAAATTCAATCCGAATTAATCCGAAAAAAATTTTTTTTTATCGATTTTCTATTTGGATTGGGTTGGATGGTTGATTTTGTTCGATTTGGTTTGGATTTGAAGACCCCTACTTACTGGACCATAGTAAGGGTATTTATAGTTTTTCGTTCCACTTGAACTAGTAGCGTAGCATCCCACATTGGGAGAATTTAACATAGTCACTATTATATAAGTTATGGCCAAAGAATCTATATGTAATAATTGAATATTCCTTTTGAACAAATTATTTATAACTTAATTTCAGATTATGTATGGTAGATTTTTAGGCAAATCTCGCATCCTCTAGGCTCCTTGGCCTAGGGACGTGGCAAATGGCATCAAAGCACATTACTAATCGAAGGGAGCTAAGTGCTATACAGGACAAAGTGCTACATGCATGGAAGTTACCTCTTGAACTCGTAGGAGCCACATCTAGAGTCCCAATATTTGGTGGGTGATCCTAAACTTTGTCACACTGTGACGAGGATGTCGTATTCTGAAGGAGAGGTGATTGTAATATCTCACATTGTGAGAATAAGAAAATAGTCATCATTATATAAGCTATGATCAAAGAATTTATGTGCAATTATTGAATATATTTTTTGAGCAAATTGTTCATAATTCAATTTTAAACTGTGCATGATAGATTTTTAGACAAATCTCGCATCCTCTAGGCCCTTGGCCTTGGGCGTGACAGGTAAAAAAGCCTAGATAGCATTTAGATTTGTTTTTAAGTGTTCATATCCAATAGTCATAGCTTGTGAATCACGGATGTGGTTGAAGACTTGAAGTAGGTAGGACCGCGTTCGTACAGAAATGACACATCTTTGAAGCGTCAAGGCATCTTAATTTGATACTTTCAGCTATCATTATCCATCAACTACAAGAGTATTAATGGAAAATAATTTTTCTTGTGTTGGAATGAACTCATAAGAAGGACGTACATACTTCAACCCAAACTCATTCATTTTAATGTATTACTTTTAAAAAATAATTTAAAAGGATTGTTTATCTCAACTTAAAATTATAAAAAAAAAATTTATTACAAATAGGTTTTTGTTCAAAGTATATTGTTAGAAATTAACTCATTACTTTGATATGTTTGTAAATGAAGTTATTTTTACTCGTGTAAGAATTTAATATTATGATACAGTAACCTTGTTATTAATGGATTAATCTCGTCTTCACACAATATTCTAAATTGGGTAGCTTACAAACTTTGCTTAATCGATTAATTTTGTTTTTAATTTTGTTATCTTTATATTGAAGTTCAATTCTGTGTTCATTATTGAAAAGTTTGTCGACATATTTTCTAAACTAAAATATAAAAAAAAATCACCAAATTTTTAACCTTTTAAAGGATTTCCTCAAATTTTTGTTTGGGATTTTGGAAATAAATAAGGAGAAGAAAAAATGGAGAAAGAAAATTACGTCGGATTGTACTTACATATGTTTTAAATTTATAGGGGCATTTTATATTTATATTTGATTAATGAAGTATTATGTTCATTAATTATGACTCAATGAATCATTTAAGCTAAATAATTTATTTGCTTTAGATTAAGTTAGCTGATACAATATTCTTTATTAAATCTTTTCATAGTCAGACACAACTTTTCAAAATATAAATAATATATTTTTCGTCCAAATTAATTGAGTATTTAATATACAATATATCTTGTCAATATTATTACTTTTATTCCCTTTTTTCCCCAAAAAGATTCAATTAATTAACCAAATTTAAAAATCAGAAGTACATATTTACCAGTGGTGCATAGTGATTATTTTGTTAACTCCATTTTAGCAAATAAATACTTATTTCTAATCCTCCTACTATTATAGTATTTCATCTTAAAAAAATTACTAGTCATTTTTTTTAAAACAAACAAAAATTATTCTAATACTAATTAATAATCTTTCTTCCTCACCAAATTTATTTATTTATTTATTTGTTTTTAGTTCTATCACGAGAAAAAAATCATATCATATATTACATATATTACGTATACCGTATGAGCTAAATTTATACATCATCAATATTTTTTATAGAAAAAATTAAATGAATTGGCCAGCATGGAGGGACAACCTAGTTTATTCAAAATGACAATACATTAAAATAAAATTATTACTAAAAAAAATTAAAAAAATAACCTCAATGAAAAATAGTATATCACGTGCAGCACACGCGCCCAATGTACAGCATAAGTTATTGCTATTCCTCGTGCCTCTTGAAGCTTGTTGCTGCATACTTTCTTCTCTCGATACCTTTCTCTCTCTCCCTCTCTCTCGATTCATAGTGTGCTTCTAGGGTTTAAATTTTCATTTTAATTATTCATTATATATTTTAAAATTTAATTTTTTCAATTTCGCCGATATGAAGCTCACCGTCAAGACGCTCAAGGGCAGCCACTTCCAAATCAGCGTCAGCCCAAACGACACCGTTAGCAACCCTTCTCTCTAATTGTTGAATTGTGTAACTTAATGAATGTGGAAAAAATGGCATTTTCAAATTTTAGTTTAATTATTGTTTTATGTGAGTTATTCTTGAAGTGTGCATCTGATTCAAGTACTTGGCTTAATTAGTTTTTTTCGTTGTTTAGTTATGGTTCTTTTTTAATTTTCGAAATTTGACTGGATAATATGGGTGGGTTTGTGACCTTTTTGCTTGTAGTATCTGAAGTAATTCAATTTTGTGGCCATAGATGGTGTTAGTTTTGCTTCTTCTGAAATGCTGAAAGAATTAAAATAGTAGGCGAAATTTCATGAGGGCTGCCTCGGGGAGATTCTATGCTTTTGCTTGTAGGATTTTTCAGGTGTTTTTCGTATAGTTTGATGTGGAATTGATTGAAGTTACCACCTTGGTGCATTTTTACTAAAGTGTAGGCAGAATATTGAGAAGTTGCAACCTTTTTACCGGGAAGTTGTATTCAAAATTTGAAATAACTTCACCTTATTCTTTTCCTTTTTATTCTCTAGAATTTTTGGAATATGATTGCAGCACTTGATTCAAAGTTTTTCTGAAGGAAAATGCATACTGGAAAGTCATGCTGGGTGCGAGATTTTTCTAATGGTCCATGATATGATTTGGATTGAATTCTAGTATTGCTACTCTTTATGCATTTTGAAGTGTTGTAGTATAATATTATAAATATTGTTCTGTACTTTATTGTTTGAACTCTTATATCTTAACCATATTCCTGATTGATCAAGTTTATGTTCTACTAGATAATGGCTGTTAAGAAAAGCATTGAAGATGTACAAGGAAAAGATAATTATCCATGTGGTCAGCAGTTGTTGATTCATAATGGTAAAGTATTGAAAGATGAAAGTACCTTGGCTGAAAACAAGGTCTCAGAAGATGGTTTTCTTGTTGTCATGCTAAGCAAGGTAATCCCTTTGACCTAGATCCGATCTCGGGAAACTATTATACTATGGACTGTACAGGTTTTTTTCTAAGCATGAATGCTGCTATACTATGCTATCTAGTTGTCCCTTCCTTTTATTTTTTATTTTTTTCTTTCTTTTGCCCTCCCTTTTCCCTGAATTTTGGATTTTTAGCACCTTACAGTCAATAAAAAGAGTCCTTATTAAAGCTCTTGTTTCTTGTGTTTTTCCTGTTTATCTAGAGCAAAAGTTTGGCTTCAAGTGGCTCGACATCTTCCCAGGTGTGGTTCTAGGCACACAGATATTTCTATTCATCTTTTATTGTTCACTATGTTTTACAATTTCTCATACCTAATGATTTGTGCAGCCTGCACTAAAAGCTGCTCCAGCTTCTAATCCTGCTCCTGCAGCTGAATCTCAGCCAGTTGTACCGTGAGTTGTATTAAAATGTCAAAGCTCAATTGCTATTGTTTATATAATCATCTGATGATGTTAAGTTTGTCCTGTAGGGCCCCTAAGAACGCTGGATCACCTTCTTCTGTTGCCCCAACAGCCAAGTATGGAACTCTTTCATTTGAGGTTCCATGTGTATCTATAAGTTCTCACGAGAATTGGTAGTATTCATTATGTTGTTTTTGCAGTGCCCTTTCTGATTCTTATGCAGAAGCTGCTTCTAATTTAGTTGGGGGTAATAATCTTGAGCAGACCATTCAACAACTAATTGATATGGGTGGTGGTAGTTGGGACAGAGAGACAGTAACACGTGCACTTCGAGCTGCATATAATAACCCAGAACGAGCAGTGGATTACCTGTATTCAGTATGCTCTGATTCATTTTCTTGTTTTACTTTCCCATTTGGTGGTTAACAGTAGACATTGACTTCTTATCTTTTTCTATCAGGGAATCCCTGAAAGTGCAGAAGTTGCAGTTCCATTGGCTCAACCTGCTGCAACTGGTCCACCTGCTTCAGGAGGACCAAACTCATCCCCGTTGAACTTGTTTCCTCAGGTTTGTTAATTTTCATTAATCATTATCTTGAAGTGGTTACAATGTCATATATATATATATTTTATCCCATGATTCATGTTGTCTGTTTGGAACTCTGCAGGAGACCCTTTCTGGTGCCACTGGTGCTGGTCTTGGATCCCTTGATTTCCTCAGGAGCAATCAACAGGTATTTTTCTTGTTCTATACATTTCTCGGTTAAGTAAATCAAAAGCTATTTACATGGCTGAAATGTTATCTTGAGCTCCTTTTATTTAATGCATGGTATAGTTATCATACTGATCCTTGAATCTGAGCGTTATTTTACTCAAACTTTCTTTAACTGGATCCAGTTTCAAGCATTGCGTTCGCTGGTTCAAGCTAACCCACAGATTCTACAGGTGGCTTTTGTACAAACTATACGTTTAGATGTGCTAATAATTTCTTTTGTCGTAAAGCTAAATTTATTTCCCTTACAGCCCATGCTCCAGGAGCTTGGGAAGCAAAATCCTTCCCTCCTCAGAATCATACAAGAAAACCATCAAGAGTTCCTCCAATTAATCAATGAACCTGTTGATGGTTCTGAAGGGTGAGTATTTGTACTTGGGAGAAGAAAAGGGTATTTCTCTATAAATTAGCACACAAGATTACTATTATGTTGTACTAAGGTTAAAATACCGTCTAGTATGACGTTTTCATTGCTGTCTGCTCTTTCTTGAAGCCAGTGGTTTTGAGTGTTGCAATCTGCAAAATGGGATAATCTTCCTTGAGATACTTGCATTTGTTGGTTTTAATTTATACCGTTGATACCAAAGACTGAGTTGTTTAAATTTTGAAAATTACTGATACGTCCTTTGGTTGTTTATAGGGATATCTTTGATCAGGCTGAGCAGGACATGCCCCATGCTGTTAGTGTCACACCAGCAGAGCAGGAGGCCATTGAAAGAGTATGGAAAAACACGAACTTATATATTACACTTTCTCTCGCACTACGTCTCCAACTTTCTTATTATCTGCACTCTTAGTAAAGCACCGGACCCTTTTTGGTGCATTTTTCTTGGGAACTTTCTAAAATGAGGTGCTTTACCCTTTTTGTTTGATGGGAACTTTCTAGAATGTCCTTGTTGTTATCTATTGTTATATGTTTAAGCTTAATGATTGCAGCTTTCTACAAACCACCACTAAATTATTCAAAGGGATAGTTACGTCAACACCTCTTGAGGTTTGACCTAATTACAGAATACTACTCATGGTCAGGGAAATTACATTAAGGTTTGGTTTAATTATAGAAGCAGTCCCTGTGGTTGCGGAAATGACATTAACATCCTCTTATTATAGTTGGACCCCTGAAAAATGTAGTAAGTTGACTGAAACATTATAAGTAGTAGGGGAATGTTAATTGTAATTTCTCACACTACAGAGGTATCTCCGTAATTAGGCAAACCTCATAGGATATTGAGGTAATTATCCCTTATTCAAAGTAAATATTAGTAGCTAAATTATTATCTAATGCGTATGATTGAATTCCAATTATTAGATACATCAACTGTGCTTTGAATACTAATGTGATGAATTATGTTTGTGTGGCGTATGCTAATTTAGTTATGTTTCTAGATGGAGGCCATGGGTTTTGACAGAGCTCTTGTTATTGAGGCATTTTTAGCTTGTGACCGCAATGAGGAACTAGCTGTGAACTACCTGTTGGAGAATGCTGGAGATCTTGAGGATTAAATACCGACGAACTTAGATTATCGATTTTTTAGTGAACACAGTTTTAACTGATTTTTACCTGTTAATTGTTATACTGGGAATACATTCAAATATATGAATGTTTGGAGCTGATTGTAATCATATTGACATGGATGGTCATCTAGGGTTTGAGATTGCTAAAACTTAAATCCCCTCTTCTCCTTTTGGAAAGAAACATTGTGAGCCCCTAAAGGCAGTACAGCTTTTACTTGTAATTTTACTAAATCAGTGTACTTGAACTTTCCCCTCTGATTTACCCCCACCCCTATAGTAAAATCTTATTGTTTCTCCCAAAATTTCTCTCTAAATCTAAAAAAAATTTCTTTCTCGATTCAAAATGCAAATCCTTCTCCGTAAAAATAAAATCAAAATTTTCTTTATCATGGTCTAACTTCAACATGACTTTAATATTTTTAGGTCACGTTTGACAGAGTATTTGAATAATCTTACCTGAGATCGGCTTCAGGAAGCTAACTTAGGAAATCTCTTCTTGCGTTTGATTTGATCAATTACGGAGGAGATTATAAAATTCCATAATACATAATGTGTTGTTTGATTTTAGTTGAAAGATTAGATTACGTTACCAATTTACTTTGTTGTCCTTCACAATCCTAATGGATTCTTTCTTCCAGCAGTCATTAATTTGAACCCAAGAGTCACCCACTAACCATGTAGAGGCTGCAACTGAAATCCAGTTCATTTTCATCTTTGGAGCCTCATCTTGTATTAAGTTTAATTGTCTTTTGACCTTCCAGCATCTTTATTCACTTCATCTGATCTCTTATTTTAATTTTTCCTCAAAATTATACACTTCCTAACAACACACAATCAAGAAAACCATAAAATTTAATTTCTCAAAAATCAAAACACCCGTGTGATTTAGATGAAAAGGGCAGAGGAAAGAAGCCTCTCTTGAAAGAATTAAAATGGGTTTTGGCATTGTAGGAGGCGTAGCAGAGGTGAATATAGAGGAAATCGGACGGTGCCATTGGGAGCCCAATATACATCACCGGCGTTTGAACCCGTGAATCCACAATGGGAAGAGTGGCTGGAAGAAGAAGCAATTTTGCTATTGGGGTTTATGGCTGACGAGGTGTAAATGTAATTGGATCAAATGGGGGAGGAAAGTGCAGCCTCATGGGGGCAATTGGGCAATTAGCCTGATTTAGTGAGGGATAATATGGTCATTCATGAATGAATAGGCTTGTCAATTTGGATATTTAGATGTGGATATTAGAACATTCATATCCGCATCCGGTCATTATTCGGATGCGGATATTTAGATTCAAATTTTATTGGATGTTGAAAATGAATATCCGCATCTGTATCCATCGGATATTGATCGAATATTCGGATATCCAGTAACCATTTTAATTGTTGGAATATAGAGGCTTCAACTTTTATTGGATGTTGAAATTGAAAATAAATGTCTGAATCTGCATTTGTCGGATATATCCCGTATCCGTTTTAATAGTTAGAATACAGATATAATATCCAGATATTGTCGTATTCATTATTCGTAATCTTCATCTAGTATCTAAATTTATTATTTCATATATCTAAATTTGTTATATTAATACTGAAAAATTAAATGAGCAAAATTATTTCAAATATTCTAGCATAGCCTAAAATTCTAATAAAGTGTGTAATTTTTAAATTTTGTTTATATATATATAATTTAACACCTGTACAATATATTTTTTATATAAATAATTATATCTAAAATTCTATACAAATGTGAATAATTTTCGGATGCGGATGCTACTATATCCACATTCGGAATTTTAGGCAACATATACGGATATATTCGAATATTTTTGGATACGGATAATATATGCTAATTTCGAATATGGATGCGAACGGTCGAACATACATTTGGATATTATTGGTAGGCCTATGAATGAAGTGTAGAATAATTTTGGGACAGAGTTTGATGATCTCTGGGCCGAGGAGTGATGTGAATGCAGGTTCATTGATGAATAGTGCAGGCTCTATGTTTAGATCGGGCCAGCCCATCACCATAATCACTTGCTTGAAACTATCAGTTGTGCTAGACTAAATTCTGTAATCTCTCTTTATCACTGCCATCAAACACGTCCAGTATTTTAAGATTAATGTCTTAAATTGAATTTTGCAATTATTTTGATTTTGCGTTTTTACTTCTCAAATCTAATTATAGTGCGTAAAATAAAATACAGAAAATGGGGGAAAAAAGAAAAATTGTACCGCATAGAGCTCCGCTCTTGCGGACCTTGTATATTTCTCGGCCGTTTTGGCTGGAACATATAAGAAACAGAAAAACGAGCAGGGAAAAAAATAAAAATAAAATGACGCTTATTTTCGTCGGCCATGATGGCCGAGCTTAATTTTGAATCTCCGCCTGCATCGTCGAGATCTTTATATTTTTCATTGTTCTTTTAATTTTAAAATTCTTAGTTGTTAATTATTAATGTTCAATATTAATGATTAATGATTGACGCTTAATATTCATTATTAGTTATTAAACATTATTTATTAATTATTAATGTTAGATGTCGTTTAATCATAGTATTAATAATAATTATCTAATATCAAGTATTAGTTATGCTAAATATTATTTTTTAATTATTAATGTTAAAGTTATGTATTAATTTTAATGTTAATTATTAATGTTTAAAATGACAACATGAAGCCATAAACAGAATTAGATTATGAGGGAAATAATTAATGAACCACCATAAATTTATGACTACGTGTAAAATTGGATTCTACAAATGGATCTAAATATGGAAAATTATATGAAGAAGATGAATTACTGCAAAATATCATCCCAAAAAAGGGCACAAATATCATGGTAATGAACCATCATAAAATAAATAAGACAAAGCAATATATAATGATGATTATTTGCATTATGATTTGATGGGAAAGGTTTTTAACTTCATATTGTTCATCTAATTAAAATATGCATTAAACACATTTTTACATAAATTGGGAATAGTGTATGTTAATTTATATTTAAATTCCAATATTAAAAGTCATGCATAATACGGGTGAATAATAGTGTGCATATGGACACCTATATATACCGTGAAAAGTCACAACTTATTTAAAACACTTGAAAGTTCAAATGCTAAGAAATTAAAATACTCAAAAATGGGTTGTTCTCATTGTTCTTTAAGCCTAATGGTGATCCTCTTTCTTTTGGTGCCAAATTCTCTTGGTGATACCCAAACGTTGATCGAACAAATTTGTCATCAAACAGATGATTTCAACTTCTGCCGAGATGTATTTAATCAACATTTGTCTAGCCCCAATACAGACATTAAAGGATTAACCCAAATAGCTCTTACACAAACATTAGTTGACAGCACCAATACCCTCAAATTCATACGAAAAATAGAAGCAGCTGACAAAAGCAAAGAGTTATTGGGTGTTTTAAAAATTTGTGAAGCTAGTTACGGAGTACTGTTGGATCAATTTCAAAGAGCAAACTTAGCATTTGCAAAAGCAAATTATAGAGACGTAAGTTCTCTTGTAGGCAGGTGCGATAGGTTAATCACTGATTGTCAATCTGCGTCGAACAATAAGGTACCTCAATTGAATAAGCAAAATTCACAAAATAGAGTGCTAGTTAAAATGTCATTGTTAGTGACCAGCTTATTGGGGCACGAGTCACAAAATAGAGTGCTAGTTAAAATGTCATTTGTTGGTTTCCTCTGTTTCCTTTATCTAATATATATAGAAAGTGAAATGAATGAATAAATAAATGTGATTTGAACTTAATCATAGCAGTTTTTTTCTATCGCTATGTTGATTATTTACGTACATATTGTTTTCTGCTTAATATCTATAACTTAATAAAATTCAAATAAAAAAGTGACATAATATATATATATATATATATATATTCTTTTTAATTTTGCATCCTAGAGGCTATGCCCACGGGAGCGCTAGGGTGGTACAACTATGGTTTTGCTTAATATTCAACTTAATTAACATTTTTTAATACATTATAAAAAGACTAACTACTTTTAATTACTAACAATTAAGCTTTCTGCGTATAAAATGAAACGGTAACTTATTTTATTTTTCAAATGAATCAAATATTAGAACGGCCCATGTGCTATGCACGGTCAGATAATTTTATAATGTCTATAAAAATTTTAAAGGTACTATAAATTTGAAAGCTCACACGATATTGATAACCATCATTAATCTTGCAAGGAGATAAAATTTGATTCACTTACACTAGTTATTTTTAATAAACTACAGGATCATTTTCAAACTTATATTTAATTATTTTTTAAGATATTTTACAAAATGAATCACGAAATTTTAGAATTACTTAACATTAAAAAGATGACACTAAATTTAATATCTAGGATAAAAGAAAATCGAATGAAAAGGCCTAAAAATCTATATTTTTCTATTTTTTTTAAGTATAAATCAAGTCAAATAAAAATACTTTAGTTAAAACTAAAAATAAAAAAGGCATATCTATGAAACAATTATAAAGTAAAAATGTAGTTGCCTGCCCGTACACACATGCATTTTTGTGATGGTGATTAAGTTTTGAATGGAAAAAGATGAATCATATAAAATTTTCCAAAAATTATTAAGTCAAAATTCGAAGTAATTGAAAATTTACTTTCAAAGTGCATGTAACAATTTATGTTAATAAGTCTTGCAAGGTTGTACTCATAAAACCTTGACGTATTTTCAATTAAAACTTAATTTGTTAATTATTAATGTTTAATATTAATGATTAATGATTGACGCTTAATATTCATTATTAATTATTAAGCATTATTTATTAATTATTAATGTTAGATGTCGTTTAATCATATGATTAATATTAATAATAATTATCTAATATCAAGTATTAGTTATGCTTAATTTTATTTTTTAATTATTAATGTTAAAGTTATGTATTTTAATGTTAACTATTAATATTTAAAATGACAACATAAAGTCCTAAACAGAATTAGATTATGAGGGAAATAATGAGTGAACCAGCATAAATTTATGATGGATTCTACAAATGGAACTAAGTATGGAAAATTATATGAAAAAGATGAATTAGTGCAAAATATTATTCCTAAAAAAGGCAGAAATATCATTATAATGAACCATCATTAAATAAATAAGACAAAGCAAAATATAATGATTATCATTGATGGATTGTGATTTGATTGGAAAAAGTTTTTAAATTCGTATTGTTCATCTAATTAAAATATGCATTAAACACATTTTTACATAAATTGAGAATACTGTATGTTAATTTATATTTTAATTCCAATATTAAAAGTCATGCATAATACGGGTGAATAATAGTATACACATAGACACCTATATATACCACCAAAAGTCCCAACTTATTTAAAACGCTTGAAAGTTCAAATACTAAGAACTTAAATGGGTTCTACATGCATGTTGTTTCTTAATGCTAATGATGATTCTCTTTCTTTTGGTGCCACATTCCTTGAGTGATGGTGAAACTGAAGCATTGATCAACCAAATTTGTCGTCAAACGTATAATTTCTACTTTTGTCAAGATGTTTTTCAAAAACATTTGTTAACCCCGACGACAAATATATATTAAAGGTTTGACTCAAATAGCTCTTACTTAGACATTAATTTACAGTACTAATACTCTTATATACATACGAAAAGCAGAAGTGGCGGAAAAGAGCAAAGAAGTGCAAAATCTTTACAAAATTTGTGAGACTAGCTACGGGATATTATTGGATGAATTCGAAAATGCAAGCTTGGCATTTGCAAAAGGAGATTATAGAACTGTGATTTTTAATGTAGGAAAGTGTGAAAGATTTGTGAGTGATTGCGAATCGGTTTTCGGAACTAAGGTGCCTGAATTGACTAAGCAGAATATGCATAATAGAGTATTAGTTCAAATGTCAGTTATTAGTTCCCAACTTATTGGATGAGTCATAATTGTTGGATTTTAAGCTTTTCCTAGTTTTCTAGTATTTCTAATAATTAATAAAAAGTGTCATAAGTATATTTATACTACCTCTGAATACATATTTGAAAGCGGTATATGACTTCAATTGAATCAATTTTTACTTCATTCCAACTTCTTAAAATTTTAAATTTTTTAATTAAGTTGAAAGTTTCTTATTATATACATTGTTCATTATATGTTTTTGTCCAAAACAGTTCAAGATTTTATTTAGGTAAATAACAAATTAATTGACATTAAATTATTAATCTATTTTTTTCTGTTAACAATGAAATATTCATTGACTGCTAAATAAGATATTATCAACTAGATAAACATGTAGTTTATTCAATAAGATAAAACCCTTCTTTAAGAATAAGATAACACGATTACATATATTTAATAACTTTATATCATTCAAATTTATAAAAAAAAAATAAAAAAAATTATTTAGTAAATTTTATAAGAAAATGCTCATTGTATTTCATAACATTTCACATATCACCATATATAAACACAAAATATCGATAGACTACTCTTGGCATTTTATGTTTTTACTAATAATTATTTATTGTTATTGAAATTAGAACTCCAAAATTTTAAAGAGATGCTAATTGATGTGGGTAAAGAAATTACCAGCTACATATATTCTTGAGTCCCGTAAACTATAAAAACTAGCAATTATTGCATTGTTGATGTGTGTGCTTATATTACTTAGTTGTAAAATTAAAAATATTTATTTATTTTATATAATGATAATCTTTTCTCAATTATTGCATATATCTTTTTTAGAATTTATGATGTAAAATAACATAATTGGAAGATAAAAATGGAATGAAAAATAGTCTTACGTGCATATTGCCCAACCTTTATGGTATTACTACACTTTGCTCTCTTGCCTTTAAGCACCCCCAATTTTTGCCAAACGTGCGCCTTCTCCCCTCCAACTAATTTTTTGGGGGAATATTCCTCAAATATTTCATTCTATTTTGGCTTGTGTCAGATGTGTGAGGGTCAGGAAGGCATTCTTGTCAATTTTTGCCATTGTTTTTGTGCATGTACATATAACTCTCCGTCAAAATGCATTTAAATAAATATTCACATTTTAGAAAAAAAGGTTAGTGACCTAAGGTTCTTTCACAAACAAAATCCCCAAATCTATTTCACATTTAATAGAAGACAGTGCTTCAATTTTCTTTGATTTTGAGATAATGGTGTGGTGATTAAGGCAAGAAAATGATGAAATTCCCCCTAGGAGGACAGCTCTAGACAATCGTAAGTGTCACGTGCTCATTTTTATAGTGTTGCTATATTAAATTCGTTTAAAAGCTCTTGTCTTTGGGCGTTTCTTGTTATTTTTCCATGAAATGCTTCTTTTGTTCTGTGTTTTCTACATTTCGTGTTTGGTAGGCTTTCATTATTGTGTTTATTCAAATGTGTAGTAATCCCCCCTACCTCACATGTCTTGTTTTTGCTTTTGACTTTTATGGCTTTTGTGTTGCTTTTTTACTCGTTATTTTGTGTACGCTTGCTAGCTATGCATTTTTATTGCAAGATGTGCTCTAAAACTGAAAGTGGTACCAAAACCCTACAAAAGCCTGTTTAATTCATGTATGCATGCATAAATAGTGATAAGTTCACGTTCAGAATGCATTATTTTGGTTAGATTTGTGAGTTTGGCAAAATGGTATATGTAGGATGAAAAGTAGATCATGTAGAGTACTATCGTAAGGATGAGATTTCATTGTTTGATATTATTGAAATGGCTAACAAAATTGGGATATATGTGAGTAGGGTTACATTGTACTATAGTAGATTAGAGTCTAATCACTGCTTTTGTATGAGTACATTAATACACACATATAATGATGCAATAAATCTTGTGAACTTAAGATGAGGATAAAGTAGTTGGGATTTTTGTGAGCCATGGTAATGGATCAGAACCTAGTTGTAGTTCTATAGGGGAAAGAGGGAGTCAAGTATTACCTAATATTGATGATAGCTTAGACTATTTAGGTGAAAGTGATGATAATATGGATAAGTGAGATGATAAGGGTATGGAGAAAACTGAAACCATGAATGAGGAGCGTAGGGCAACTAATAAGGGTAGGGCACGGATTGAGAATGTAGACAAGGTTAGAACATAGGGTGACGATCGAAATGACATTAGGTCAGAGAGTTGGAATAGAGATAAGGTTAGGTCTAAGGGTGAGAATAGAGATAAATAGTGCAAAATTGATACGAGGGTTTGTTAGATGTTGTTAAGGATGACATTAGTGATGATGAACAATCTTTGGGAGATGATTCATCTCGCTTTGATGGGTTGGTGGACAGTGAAATTGATGTCTCAGAGGATAAAGAGTCAAGTTTCATTGTAGATCTTTAGGGAGTTGAGAATCAATTGGAAGAAGGTGAAGTTCCTAAATGTAGTAGGGCATCTAAACAAAGAAGAAACAACTAATATGACAATTTTAACGTGTTTAACCCACCCCTTGACATGGACGATCGTACGTTTGAGCTTGGCCTCTATTTCCAAATACTTAAGCTTTTGGGATGCTATGACGCAACATTTTGTTGTAAATGGGAGAATGTAGTGTTTATCAAGAATAATCCAAATCAAGTACAAATTAAGTGCATGTATGGCATATGTCCTGGTAGATTTATGCTTCTATGATATATAAACAAAATAGAATGTAGGTGAAAACATTGCATAATGTCCATGAACGTAGGCTTGAAAGGGTACAACTGATAATTTTTGGTGTATAGCCAACAAATATAGGGATAAGATTGCAAGTGATTCAAAGTGAAAAGTGGGATTATCGACATTTGTTTTCAGAAAGAGTGCAAGCTGTGGGTTAGTAGGTTCCAAATGTAGAGTGCAAAGGGGAGAGTTTCTCAAAAGTCAATTGAGACACAGATGCAATGATATGACATGCTATATAGGTATGTAATTGAAATAGTGAAAAAAAATAAAGATCAAAATGTGGGGAGGAAAACTGAAAAAGAGGATGGGGCACTTGTGTTCAAAAGATTTTGCTGTTGTTTGGGATCACTGAAGTAAAGCTTCCTTGAGTGCAGAAATGTATTGTTTTTGGATAGTTGTTGCTTGAAACTTGCTATGGTGAGATCCTCATGACTATCATAGGGACAAATCCAAGAATAATTGCATCTATCCGTTTGTTTACGCACAAGTGGAAAAAGATAAAAGGTCTTAGTTTTGATTTATTGAGTTGTTGATGTATGATCTTGGGATTATAAAGAAGGACGAGATTTGAATACTGATCTCTAACAAGCCAAAAAGGTTGATAGATGCAATAGAATCTTTGATGCCTAATTGTGAGCATAGGTTTAGATTCTATCATTCACCTTTACAATAATTTTAATGTATCACAAAGGCTTAGCTTTAAAACGATTTTATGGACAACAGCTATAGCCACTAGGATTATGGACTTTGAGAAGTTCTTAATAAGCTATGCAAGAGGGATTAAGAAGCATTTAAATAACTTGCAAAAAGGCCTGCAGCCAGTGGTTCGGGTCTTGGTTCAACACTTAGTCTAAATGTGATGTTCTATTTAACTTGTGTGAAAGTTTTAATGCAATAATTTGGAGGCAAGGAGTAAGCCAATAATTGAGATGCTAAAGACTATAAAGAAAATACTAATGAAGATGGTGTATGTTAGAACGATATGGTGATAAAATATGGTGCACAAATTGATAGATGAATTGAAGAAGAAAAGTATGGAGTCCATTGCACATTGGAATGGTCACGAGTAATTTGAAATTGAGGTTTGTTTATGGTGATAGATTCACAGTGCATATGGGATGGCTGCTCGGGCTTTTTGGTTGTCTTTTCGGTATCGCACACTTGAGCTTTTGGTTTTGCGCAATCTCCTTTCTTGTTTTGGTGCGGTGCTTTGGAGAGTTTGGTATTTCTTATTTTATTTTGGTATTTGAGTTTCGCTGTGTATTGGTGAATTTGTTATGGTGTTGTTGCAAAATTTTGTGTAATTTACAACACCAAAATTTGGATCACAAAAGTTACTGTTAATTCTGTGCACAAAAGTGCTTGTCGGTGCTGTGGCATATGCATAAAATTTTACCAAACTTTATAGCAAGCTAGTAGCCATAATGCTGGCTAGAGTTGTGCATTTGCAAAAAACAACAACAAGCACATGAAAGACAACAACACACTCTTAATAGAGACATTGAAACACACCACTGCACACACTTAACATAGTGTGTTGAAGTGCACTTCCATTCAATTGACAACAAGAAATACTATTCAATACACACAGCCTATACAATAGATAAATCTAAAGTTTTTGCAAGTTTACATCAAAGTGCAAAATAAAAATAAAAAATAAAAAAAATCTAAAAATAAAATAAAAAATAAAAACTCAAAAATTTACATTAAGCCAATATACAATCAGCCATTAAAATGCCAAACGCAACTACATCTTTATATCATCAAGCTTGTTCCCTTTCCTCAACAACACAAGAATGAATTGTTTAGAATGATCACAAATTGAGGAGTATATTCAAGAAGAAAAAATTGCAACCTTCAGGTTCTTATAAATGCTAAAGATTCAAAAAATTTTACTACAAAAACATCATTTTAGAGTAAATAAAATTGTAGAAGAAGATTTATAATTTGGAGCAAATGGTGTATCTTGTTCCTAGATTTGAGTTTGTCCAAGCTGTTTTCCTCATGATTGCTGTCCTATAGTAGTAGCTTTCTTCCATTGTAGGGAGATTTCATCAATTTTGCAGCCCTACATTTGCCCTAATCTCTGAGCCTAATTTTTATCATAATTTTCATCCTAATTCATCAGTTTTTAGCGATTTCAGAATAAAGAGTAAGATGATGGTTTAAATCATGCATTTTTCGGTTGAGTTAGCATAGAGCCCCTATATACATATAAAAGAAATGAACCGTTCTTCAAGAACTTACGCTGGAGCTGGTTAAACAGAACATTTTGGAGTATTTTCACATGTTTTTAGTAAAATTGGTGGTAAAGCCCATTTTTCAAAGATTGGGAGTGTATTGCACATTTGCAAAGGTTGGGGGACAAGGTGCAGTTGATCCCACAAGTTGGAGGAAAATTTGCTTCTCACTCTAAAAAATTAAATACCAAAAAAGAAAAGTTAAAGAATTATTTTTCTAAGTTATCTATAATTGTCTTTTAAAATAGGGTTATTTTTGTACGTTCATTAGAAAACGTGCCAAAATAACGACCTAAAGTAATAATACTTCATTAGTATACATTGTGGTAACGATTCACAATTCGTTGGTAATAAGGGTGTCAACGAGAAGTTCGAAAAAAAAAATTTGTAGGCTCAAGCTCGACGAGATCTTTTTTTGCAGGTTGAACTAGTGCTCAAATGAAAGGAACCGAGCTCGAGCTCGAAATACTAATTATTTTTAAATATTGAATATTTTTAAGGATGATTTAATATTTATTTATTTATATTTATTATTCATAAACTTATAAAATTTATTAATTTATTCATATATATATTTATTTATTTATATCTAATATTCATGGGTATATTTGTATTATAATATTGAATTTTCAATATAAATATAAATATAAATCTAAATATAATTATAATTAAAAGCTTCGCAAATAGGCTCGTGAGCTCATGAACAACTATGCCTAAGCTCGAGCTTGGTTTATGATCAGTCTTGAGCTCATTTTGTTCAAACTTGAGTTGAGCTTAATTCGAGTCGGCCCATGAGCCTGCTTGTTAGGCTCGGCTATAAAATAAATAAATAAATTTATTAATGATTCTTATAATTATATCAATTTACTATTGTATGTATAGGTATTGTATTTTGGTAATGCACTGAAAGAATTATAATATAGAAGAATTCCATAACATTCAAACAATGAAGAACCCAACAGCTTGACCCAACAGTTTGGTCTCCTGTCTCTCTCCCTCTCCCAAGATAAAAATAAAAATAAAAATAAAAATTATAATAAAAATAAAAATAAAAAATAAAACCGATTTGAACAGATTAAATAACCTATCATTGTTATTGCCAAAAGTGTATTAATTTGAGTACCCTGAAATGTACTGTATTCAAAAACTTTAAAATTTTTCTTTTCCAAGTTTATGGTATAATGGATTTCTTTTTCCTTTTTTTTTCAGGGAAAAAAATTAACGTTTATATCTCAAAATACATAGCAAAAACTGAAACGGGCTAAAAAAGTTAGCAATAGTAATAATAATAACTAAATAATTATTACTCTCTTTAGATGCTATTCGTTAAACCACACATTAAAAAAATTTCACGTAAGAAATCAACCATCGCGATATTTACATATATAATTACATTTATTAATATTGTCAAAATATCTATAAGTTGTTCGAAAACACAAATAGAACATGCAAATAGTTTCAAGGTATTAAATTTTAAATACATTAGTTTTTTATGAAAATTTTGTGATTATGATAATTATGCACTACCGACATTTTTTATTATAAAAAATGAATGATTATTTATAAGAAAATATTTAATAAACTTGGCATGTATTTTATACAAGAAATATGAAATAAACACCATGTTGGTATAAAGGTCTTGAATGTATTATTTTGGTTAAACACATGAAACATTGATCAATATTGAGCACCAACTCAATTTCTCGACTGTAAGTTTGAGAATTATATTTGACCTAAGTTATGAACCAAAAAAACCATATCATGACTACCGTCACAAGGGTTAAATATTTAGGCAAATTTTTTGCCTTAAACTCGCACACTATGTGATTTGGTTGTCTGCAGAACTAGTCAGCCTAATCCGTGCACTCGAAAGGTGCCTAAATTTGAGAAGATTGAGTAAGCGCACAAGCAAAAGCGCAACAATAATTAAGTAAATAAATTAACATAACGAATTAGGGGAGCCTATCTCCTAGCTTTGTAATCTTATTATTTGCACGAATAAATTACATAGGAACGGGATCTGCACACAGAACTTACGTCTCTTCCTCCAACTTAGCCTCTGGAAGCGTTTTATTCTTTTTCTTTGAGTTTTGAGGTCATCAAGAATATTTATACTAACACTCAAAAGTTGAGGTAGATATTTCCAACTTCTAGAAGGAGTCTATGTATAATTACGACTGGACTAAATACAACCAAGTAAAGCATTACAAGCGAAGGAGAAGTCATAACTAGAGTCCTAGACTCCAAAAATATTGAATATTCACAACCAGAAAATAAAAATATGGTGAAAGTAGTAGTCAATAATCCAAAATTAAGAGCCGTGGTGGATGTGGTAGCTAATGATGCAAACATCAAGTTGAAAACATCACTTGTCTTGGCTGTAACGAGGTAAAAACATTGCTAAGGTAAATTTTCTGCTACTCTCACAGAAACCATGCATCATTGCCTTGGTGATGCCTTACCAAATGACTTTTCGCTACAACTATTTCCTATTAACGTCCGGTTTAAATTGTGATAATTACCCAAATTTCTTGTAGTGCTGCTTGCACTAGATTCTGCGAAGTATTATGACTCAAGCAAGGTATTCTTCCATCCCATCCTCGAAAAGTATAATTCCATTTTAGAGAAAACTTTTACACAATGTTGCGCTTATCTTGCCTTAGTTCGCACCTGTTATCCGACCAATATAATCTCAATACACGGTGCCAGTATATGCGGCAAGCTTACTTGTACATCCGACGCCTATCACTCAACGGTCATTTTTTGCATTGTCAATGTTTGCCCATATGTCTTACTCGATGTTGCTAACGTTATTGGGCACATCACTCGTCGGCTTGTCTACACATTGGTACACTTTGGAAGTGCTCACAAGCTTTTATTACTACAATCCTTCGGCCAACCCTAGTCCAACAAGCCAATAGCTCGCAACCCACTTTTGCATCTTAATAGGCTAACACACGTCACCCACTAACATGTGGACTCGCCGTGTTAGAGTCACATGACATGAAAAGGGCTAACAACTACCATAGTAATGGAATCCAATTGTTATTTAATTGTTATCATATTTGCAAAATTTTTGTTGTAACGTATATTTCGAGAATTATATGACCTAGTTAGCACAAATTTCATGGAAATAGTAAAAAATCAGTCACCTAGTCGAACTGTAATTTAGAGAAAGAAATTAAATTGATTAAATCAACACATGCATATTTCAAGATCCATCATAATTTGATGAACCTGGACATGGCTAAGTTTCCCATATCTTTGCTGGATCATTGTGATTGTGCAATATATGATGGTCAAAGCGTACGTTAATGTAATATTTTGTGAAGCATGGTACGTACATAAAATCGTATGCTAATATAATTAATATTATGTTAATCATGAAACTAATTACATGAAATATAGATTATGGTCGAGAACTCATAGACTATATATACACATCTATCACACAATAAAATTCACTGTTTCTTTAAACTTCTGATTTAAAATACTCAAAAAATGGGTTGTTCTCATTGTTCTTTAAGCCTAATGGTGATCCTCTTTCTTTTGGTGCCACATTCTCGTGGTGATACTCAAACGTTGATCGACCAAATTTGTCGTCAAACAGATGATTTCAACTTCTGCCGAGATGTATTTAACCACCATTTGTCCAGCCCCAATACAGACGTTAAAGGATTAACCCAAATAGCTCTTACCCAAACATTAATTGACAGCACTAATACCCTTAAATTCATACGAAAAATAGAAGCAGCTGACAAGAGCAAAGAGTTGCTTGGTGTTTTAAAAATTTGTGAAGCCAATTACGGAGTATTGTTGGATCAATTTCAAAGAGCAAACTTGGCATTTGCAAAAGCAAATTATAGAGACGTAAGTTCTCTTGTAGGCAGGTGCGATAGGTTAATAACTGATTGTCAATCTGCTTCGAACAGTAAGGTACCTCAATTAAATAAGCAAAATTCACAAAATAGAGTGCTAGTTAAAATGTCACTTGTTAGTGACCAGCTTATTGGGTCATGAGTTATAATTGCTGCATTTTTAGCTAAATTTGCTAGTTTCCTATTTTTATCTAATATATATAGAAAGTGAAATGAATAAATAAATGTGATTTGAACTTGATTAGAGCAACTTTTTTCTTTTGTTTTTTTGCTTCGCAATGTTGATTATTTCCGTACATGTTTTTCGCTTAATATCTATAACTTAATAAAAATCAAAGAAAAGAGTGACATGAATACACATATATATATATATATATATTCTTTTTAATTTTGCATCCTAGAGGCTATGACCAAAGAAGGCTAGGGTCATATAACTATGGTTTTACTTAACGTTAGGGTTGGCTCAACCAATTTGGTGGCCTTAGACGAAATAGAAAAGTGAGGCCTCATTATAAATCTTTTTAACAAAAATCTATAATTAGATGTTTGTTAATCTTGTTATACGCTAACAAAATGGCTCAAATGGTAATCGGTTTTATTAATATTAAAGGAAAATTACAAAGAAATAAGGAATAATATTTTACATAAACCAAATGCTAGAAAGGTACATCATAAATTTTATAATAAAAACAAAATATTCTCATAACTCACCAACCACAATAAAAACCAAAAAAAAAAAAAAGATCCTAAAAGTCTAATACAGTCCAAACAAATAAACTACAACTTAAAGTACAATTTCAAAGATCAGCATACATTGGAAAAGAAACGAATTTGATACATAGAAGATACAAGAAATTAAAGGAACTTTCTACTAAAAAAAATTATCTATAATTTTATTTTTCTAGCCTTTTGTGATGCAAAATTATTAATGAAACTTTTATAATCAATTTCTTCTAATATTTCTTTTTCAATTGATAATATTGCTAATCTATTTAATGTTTCTTGAGACGTTGTTGATCTTAAATAAGATTTTATTAATTTCAATTTTGATCATCAAGATTATCATGTAGTCATTTGTCTTTAGTGATAATGTATATAGAATCAACAGACTGCAAATACATATAACAAAAATATAATTTATTTGTCTATTCTCTTTCTCTATTTCTCATATTTGACAAAATAAAACGCAAAGAACTTATATACGTAATTACATATTGGAATATATACTAAAAATACAATCTTGAACTAGTTCTAAGAAAAATAGAGAAGAGAGAAGGTTTTAAGAATTCAAAGAAATAAACTTTAAGAAAATGAAAAGTCAACCATTTTTATTGGAATTTGGGAAAAAAAAAAATGAAAATTGTTATTACCAAAAGAAGAAAAGAAATGTCACTTGACTAATGAATAGTCAATCATAAATAGAGGCTCTATTACTTTATTTAATAAAATATTCTAAAATTTTTAAAATTTAATAAGCCTCCGAATTTAGAGGTCTTGTTACCTGGCTTTTGTTAGACGTAATATATAAAAAGAAGACCCTATTTTTATTTTTATTTTTTAGCTCAAAATGCCTATAACAAATAGGTTTTAATTAGGAATAGGTCTTATATGTGTATGTCTATATATATATGAGGCCTTCGATTTTCGGTGGCCCTAGGTGGCTGCCTTTCTTGCCTAAAGATTGAGACATCCCTGCTTAAGGTCCGACTTAATTAACATTTTCTAATACTTTATAAAAAGACTAACTACTTTTAGTTACCAGCAATTAAGCTCTCCGCATATATATAATGAAACAGTATTTTATTTTATTTTATTTTTCAAATTAATCAAATGCTAGCATGTCCCATGTGCTATGCACAATCAAATAATTAATTTTATATATAAAAATCTTTTAGATACATTAAATTTCGAAGATCAAACGACATTGATAACGATCAATTTAGTCTTGCATGCAGACAAAATTTGATAACTTACACTAATTATTTTTTATAGACTACGTAATTATTTTCAAAATTGTATTTAATAATTTTTAAAGATATTGACACAAAATGAATTAAGAAATTTTAGAATTACTTAAGATTAAAAAGGTTATGATCACTTACTAAATTTAATAGTTAGGATAAAAGAAATTACGTATGAAAAGGCCTAAAAATCTATATATGTATATATTTAATTTTTTTAAGTATAAATCAAATCAAATAAACATACTTTACTAAAAATTAAAAAATAAAAACAATCATGGTATATCTATAAAATAAGTATAAAGCAAAAAGTAAATTTTAAAATATAAAATGTGAGGGCCTCTGGTTTTAGCATACACTCAGTTATCAAGTAGTTGAAAAAAAAAAAACCTGAAATTAAAACTCAAACTAACAAAAATTGATAAAGTCATTATAAAGTCAAATTTATCTTAAGAAAAATAATGAGATAATAATAAGAGAAAATAAGAAAGCAAACAATAAAATAAGGAAATTAATTATTAACTTAC